>JAGVSQ010004899.1:4998-18547 GCA_022683975.1 Rhyacophila evoluta | reverse complement strand
AGTACTCTACATAGTAAATAAAATAAATACGTTGTTATATTATTTTAAATAATATGTAATAGAAGTCATTCAACTCGCCACCGACATACTTTATATATTTAATTAAATTAATAAATTAACGAAGTATAGAGCGAAACAAATAATGAATGCAGTAATTTAAAATTGGATTAATATGTTATGTGACCGTGAATTGATGGTTAAGTAACACACCGTGACCAAAATCATATCTTGATATTAAATGAACGAATATCGCATGATGAAATTCAAGGGATTTAATCAGTTATTTGGTGGTTATTTTAACTGTGCATCAATTTTTTGGCATTCGACGAATTCCCCAATCCAACGAAATCCCAGAAATGCACAGAATCCAAAAGTTTTTTTCAATTTTTATTTAGATGCAGATTATGAATGATCAGTTCACCATGTCATTAGTTAACCAAATCATAGCGAAAAACAATATAAAGATACTTTCTTAGATTTTCTATAATCATTCGATAAACTTGTTTGAAATGGAAACGGTGAAAAAGAAGATTTTAACACAATCTTTTAATCAAGACTATCTCAAGAAAGGCGGTGTCTTATCAGCAAGACATATATTCATTTAACTGTCGTACTATGTAATTCTGCCAAGTAAACTTTAATTCAATTTAACACAATAAATGTCTTCAAAATATCTCAAAAACACACGCGAATTAATGGACTGACTTAACAGAAATCTACGTGTAAATATTTTCAAAGTCAACTAGAAAATTTTCATTAATTTTCGGACACAAATATGTATATGAAAACTGCGAAAATACGTAATATGAGTAACAGATACCCAAAAAAAAAAAAAATTATAATAAATTAGATTTTTCTGATTACTTGGTGTAATAATGTCTCCCCGCTAGCGTAGTTGGTAGCGTGCTTGGCTAGCGATCCGGGGAATGCGGGTTCGATTCCCCACCAGTCGGATTTTAATAATCTAAAAATTCAGGACTGGAAGCCCATTGGGTAGAGCAATTGTCTGACAAACAACTCTCGTGAAAAATAATCTGTCAAGACGTCTTCACATTGCGGAGAAACGTATATTCCACTTTCAGAGTGAATATCTTTACATTTTGTAGATCCATATGCGCCACTTTGGGAGCGAACATGTTTTATAAAAATATTAATAATCCATGATTTTTCCCTAAATTCTACCACAATTGATATAAAAATAGCATTTATAGAATTTTTTTAACAGGGATATAATGAAGTTATTACATATATTGAACGTTTAAAATAACTGATTTTTTTTTTAAATATTACATAATATAATGCAATAAAAATTTCATAACAGTTAAGAGATTTTTTGTCAAATATAACTTATAATATGTTAATATAACAGATAACTGTAAGCTATAAGACATCATTGAGCTTTTTTTCATTGAAGAACTTTTTTTAAGAACAGTTCTTTTCGCCGTATAAAATAATAAATATAATTTCTAGAAATATGGTTCACTTCTCAGAGATGTAAAGCTGGGCCGAAAGTTCTTTTATATGTTATTAGTAAGTAATACATGGTTATTATGTTGAAATACACACCATGTCGAACTATTCGAAAGTTTTGTTAATAATGAAAAAAAAAAATGGGCAGGGTACTCACCGCAAGCCTTTGCAATCAAAACACGATTAGGGACCGAACTTATTTCTTATGGCGCGCTGCGGTTTGTAACGTCATCATTCCAATTTCAAATTACGCGTCGCGTTCCGTCAAATAGTTACACAATAATAAAATTAAGAATTCAGCGCCGCCGGCGAATCCGTTCTCACTGCCGGGGGGGCACAACGAGACTGTCATTATTCTCCGATGTTCATCGCGAGCCGGCGCAGGTAAATGCCGGCGGAGCCCAGGTGGGGCAGGTGCGAACGCCTGACGGAAGAGAGGGGGCTCGCGGAGCGTTAGCCCCTACTCGGTCTGTTCCGGGAAGTAACTATACTGAGTACAGTCGTAATGCTATACAGCCGATCCGTTAACCGTTCATCATCGGATGGAAATTGACTCCCTGACATTTCGTCATTTGACGGTTGTTTTTCTATACAATACCATTTATTACATATTTTACTATTACATTACATTGACCTCTTCAGCCAGTTTTCAACAGTTCCGAAGAGGTTAGCCAGTTTTGTACATCATTCTAACAATACTGCTACATAAGCAAAAACGCAGCTAATGGAAAAAATCACAAAATAAACTAAGCACTATGCAATATACCAGATAAAATGCTGAACATTATTTCTTAAGATAATTATATATTTCATTATTATTATTAATTCATAATGTTTTCTTTACTTTACCGAAAATATTAAATGTTTCGAAGCAAGAACACAGTAAAACATGATTCACACGTAAAAACAATATTATTTGATACGCACTTGCTGTATTTTTGCAAAAAAACGTTGACTTACAGTTTTTTTGTCTTTGAATTAAGATATATCAATCAGCATTGAAAAGTATGATAAACTCACTTTTCTCAAAATTAAACTTTTACCATTAGCTGCGTTTTTGGATACGTGGGGAGTGTAGCATAAAGCAGAAGGCTTCAAAATGACTAAAAACAGACTCGTGTGCCTCCAAAGAAAATACATTAACAAGCACTTGTACTACTTGTTAGCATCAATAAAATCATCAACTGATCTACAAAGTATGATTTAAATTTTAATTGTTAAACTTTTTTTAACCAGTCTAATATCCAGATACGGCCCCTCGTTTAATAAATTTAAAATGTCAGTGTATTCAGGATTCTTTTTGTATAATATCCTCGCATATAATATTATTATAAGGGATAATAAATTGCAATATTAAGTAAAAATATTGTTTCATTCTCGCTGTTTTTGCGTTATTTAATTATTATTGAAGCGTTTTATACTACGATTTTCGAATGACAATATATAATTCGTCCATAGTAATATGAAAAGTTGTTTTTTCAAAACTAATGCAGAACTATACGAAGGAACATAACTATTTATAATAAATATGTTCCTTAGTAATTTCACAGAAATATTTATAATATACAATTATATAGTCATACTATCTTTACCCGAAAAATAGAATTTTTCTCTCAATATGTAGAACATATGGTTTCCTACGGTGCAAAAATGTATAATATAGACTGTGGAAAGAAAAAAAGACGTAACCAACGAAGAAAATTTTTTACAGAGGCACGAAAAACGTCAAATTGAAGACATTACATAGACACAGCCTCGAAATGCATGAATACTAAAACTGGTCTTTTATGTACACAATATGATATTAATTGAATACATTATTTAGAAAAACCAACAAAATTGATTAGGTGGAAGCCTTTTTTCTGGTCGTAAATTTCGCAGGCCATCCTTTTTTTCAAAATTAGATGATAAATTTTGACACTAATCCTGCATTTTTAGCTTACATCTTTTTTAAATAGTGTGTATTAAGTTGTATACATTGTGATTGTCTAACATAAGCTATTTTGACAAATTGAGGGTTAGGTTAGGTTAGGTCTCTTTTTCTTTTTACAGTCGATACATTTTCATTAAAACTTTACGACTAGCTATTGATATACAGTAAATGTATACTTATTTTTGCAGCTATGAACACGCAAACCCAAATCAGTGATTTGCAACCGCGCGCAATGATGAAGTAAACCACCAAGCCGAATATGTTGTATACTAGGCTGCTCCATCATAATGGATTTCAAAAAATTTGTATAAATAAACTTAATTAATTATATTAAACAATCACAACTAATCTATCGATATTGATTTCACGAAATAAGCCTTCGATAAGTCTTCGTATTGGCCAAGTAATATAATTGTATATTACAATTCCAAAAGTCATGCACGTCGTTTTTATCGTATAACTGCTTATCAAATCATAGATAACGGAAAATAATATTAAATGTAATATTTCTACCTCATATCAATAGCAGTTGTTTATAACACACGCCAGTCACATAGGTGAGTTTAGTTGAATCGATATTTCATTTATCTCTCGATCAAATCAGCTGCTCTTAATCTAACCACTACAAAATTGATTCTGATGATTTTATGGCATACATCTTTTCTATAAAGCCTATTGTAACTTTGAAGTATACATGATAAAAATATATAAAAATCAGTGCTGGAAATGATAATCTGGACAATCAGACTGGAATTATTTTAATACGTAAATGCGCACGCTTAAAACAACTAACCTTCAAGCAAAATCAAAACAAACATTATGGATGTTGTTTGTTTGTTTGTGGGTCTGTTGATGAAAGCAGCATACGGATAACCCGTAGCAGGAAAGCCATTATGCAGAGAAGGTTGACGAGTTTATTTAACGTGTTTTGTGGTCAACTTCTACAATGTTACAAGTGATGAGAGCTAAATGCGAATCTTACAATTATGTCAAAGCATAAACTACAGACAATATTGCCTTAGTTACTATTTTCATAGATACTGTTTTACATAGAATTGTATGCATTATTTTTTTAAATAAACTTTTACAAAATACATGCAAATAGATGATACTGTTATTTTTCAGTTTATAAAAAGCACATTGGTCAATATATTCCGATATTGTTGTGAATTTCTTCCGAATGTTTCGAGCGCAAATCCCACAGCTTAAGATGTTTCTAATGAAAAACACATAGCCGAAATCAATCCATTTTTTACGCTCCACTTTAGTGAAAAAAAAATTATCAACGCATGTCTACATTTCTAATATGGAATATAAATCGACTGTAGGAAGTAAAAAGGACGTAACACGAGAGACAAAAAACGTCTATTTATTGATTTTGAGCGAAATTCAAAGTATTAAATAGACACAACGTTGTAATGCTTTAAGGCTAAAGGTGTTTAGTTTACCTGATCGGATATTAACATTGTAAGTTATTTATGAAAAGTCTCTTTTCCCGGTTGCAAATTCGACAGGACATCCTGTTTTCAAACATAAAAGCTAAATTTAGTCACTTTTGCCGAATTTCAACTTGCATCCTTCTGATAGAAGGTGCACTAAGTCGAATGCATTGTGATTATCGAAAAAACTTTATTTTGTAAAAATTATAGGTTAGGTTATTTTTCCTTCTAAAGTCAATATACAAACTGCTTATTACAGTGCAATACCTCGTATACCACACAGCAAAGATTAAATACAACATATATGAAAAGAGCTCCCTATACAATTTATATTATAATAATTAAATCAAATTCCCTATTTTTTTTCATGTTAAACAATTTTTTTAGTTAATTTAAAATACAAAATAGTGTTAAAAAACATATATGAAATTTGATGTAACAATAGTAATTAAAGAGATTTTTTTCATCTTCAGTAAAATTTGTGCTGTGTGGTATGCTAGGTACTGTTTTATAATGAGCGATATGTCGTTTGTACAATCTGAAGATGACGATAATAAATACCTGGGATACGAATTGAGATTTAAAATTAGTGCAATTTGCAAAATAGAAACACTTCTACAATTAATATAATTGGTAATACAAAAGAAGCAACAATAAAATCGCGAACACGTATTTACATGCGAAGCTAATAAAACCTTTTAAATGGTGGTGTATAAAGATTATAAGCGATTACGAATTACTAAATATTTATTGTAGTAATTTGAAATTATGAAGGAATTTCATTTAATTCAAGTCCAGTAAAAAACACTAAGCAATCCTGATATAATTTTCAATGATATATTCCGAAACTACTTATTTGATATTAATTAATGTATTCATCTTACACCTTACGAGTCACGATGCACACTCTTTAACACCAATCAACTTCACTATTATAACATTATAGCTTATTTTCAATATTCTAAATCAACCTATTCACTGACGAACGATCAAACTGCATCTGCATCGCGTGCCAGATGCCAATTTCGTGTCGAATACTGTTTTAATTCATTACTAATATATTTTTTAACACTGGCCACATTTTTTTTTAATTTACTCCCAACCAATACGTACGCCCCTTTTTCGTCATTAGATGCAACGTCATTATCAAAACACATGGTTAAAAATTTGTTCATATACTTCATTTACATTAAATTATTACGAAAAACAAATATAAAGCAGTGGAACTTGATACATTAACACTAAACACCGTGTATTTTGAAAATATTAACACCAAATTATTCATATGCTTTTGATAAATTCTTCCTCTTCTTATACCATGTTCGCTCCGAAAGTGGAGCATACCGATCAACACAGTGTGAATAAATCCACTCTGAAAGAGGAGCATATGGAAATCTGTGATGTGAAAACGTCTTGACAGTTTGTTTTTAAAGAAAATTGTTTGTCAGACAACTGCTTAACCTAATAGGCATCTATTCCTGCATTTTTGGATTATGAAAAATCCGGCAGATGTGGAAATCGAACTTGCATTCCTCGGATTGCTAGGCGCGCTCGCTAACTTCTATGCTACCGGGGAGACATGTGTAATACATTAAAAATACAAATTTAATATATTGATATCCTGAACGCCTATTAGTAGCACTATTCACGCTAGTATATTATTGGTAACGTATGACAAACTTCAAACATATTTTATTGTATATATAAAATAGACGACCGTTTACAATCTTTATTGGATACACAAATATCGCAACCCGCGGGCTCTTCGTTCAAATGCTGTTTTATAACTGAAAGTAACATTATATGTACAGCCTAGCATTATAGTAGGCCTACTGATAAGTACTAAATAATTGCGTATTATTAAATAATGGATGACTAGTTTTTTGATGGCGCAAATGTGATCCGTAAACGATTAACACATAGAGGTATATAGCATACATTTTTGAGAAAGAATATAATTAGAGTGGTTTGTACCTTTTAGCTTTTTTCATTTGGACATGGGATCAATATTTTAGATCAATCTGTCAAATATACTGTTGACGATGAGGGCGCTACATACGAAACACTAAAAGCTGCATTTATGTGTATATTTAAACAAACAGTATAATGCAAAAATGAGACCGCGTAGTTTAATTGCTATGTTACATGAAGTTGATGCGTGAATTTCAAGACCACGTTATATCGAAACCGCGTTATTTATAAATAATACATTATATAGTCCGTTTCAATCGTAAATGCGTCGTTATTAATGTATTAGTGACAAGATGTATGTAAAAATACATATGTATTTCACTAATATATATGGATTTGGTTTCTTGGTATCATATCCGTTCAAGACTTACTGTTAAGTATTACAGTTAAATTATTTATAAACCACGAATCAATGGTTCAGTAACGAAACATTAAAAACAGTTCAAAATCAATTAACAGTTAAACATTTATATGTAACTAAATAACCAAAATAATACTGACAATTCAAATCTATCGGTAAAAAGTAATTTCCAATTTTTACAACACCGGTCGATCGATGTCGCTTTGGCTTTTATATCGATCGAAACAGTTAATTTTTTTATTCATTTGAATTTACAGTATGAAAATTGTATTAAAAAAACCGTTCGACCAAATCGAGAATTTATGAGTTCTATAAAGCGGGACGGAACTTAATAGTCTGGACACTTAAAGCTAATCAATATTATACCGAATCTATGGACTTTCATAATCCATACAATTTAAACATACACTATAAGACAGAACGGAAATGCAGTAAGTTCGCTGTCTTAAAACTTTTTAAAAATATATCATAAAACTTAACAAAGTATTTCGTTCCATATGAAGTGCGATCTATTTACAAAATACATTGCCATATGTATTCTTTTAACCATATTCGTTCCAATAGAGCAAGTGGATTTACGCAGTGTGCAGTTATCTGCTCTGAAAGTGGAGCATATGAATCTCCGCAATTTAAAAACATGTCTTGACAGATTATTTTTCACGAAAATTAGTTATCAAACAACTGCTCAATTCAGCATTTTTGGATTATTTAAAATTCCAATATAACGAATGTCTTTAAATTCGGTGGGAATCATTCAATTTCAGTTGTAATTCTTAGCTTTTATATTAGAGTAATGTACTATTACCGGTTTAGTATATATATAATATGTATGGTAACTAAAAGTCTTAGACAAACAAATGTCCTCTCTTAATGTAGATCAAACCCACATAGGGTTATCTTAGTGTCCAGTCCCGCATCTGTACGCAGAATGCAGGTGCGCACTTTGGACAGGTGAGATTCGGTGGCGAAGTTTACGCTTGTACCAACTATTTTGTGAAGACAACAATTTTATATCAGTTAAAATTAAACTCATTCTAAAATCACATACCAATAATCTTATTCACTATGCATAATACCTATGTACGGGTAATGTATTATGTATATCCAAAATTAAACATAATAATACTAATTACTATAAGTAAATACCACAGAATATAAATATGAAAGTTTCCAGATATGTTGTTGATTGTACACATCACCCTATTGTTATGTATGAAAAAATATTGATATTCAATTCATTATGGTACCATCAAACATTTTCGCGTGTAAATTATTTGCCACCCCTGATTTAAACCATAATACAGACGAAAAATAATTACGAGCATAAACATCTCACAAAATATTATGAATATATAAAATATAATAAAAAAAGATAACTGGCCCGGAAGCACACAGCAGTATCCTATAATAAATCAACGTAATATTTTATTGATAGAATGGTATTAAATGTTTTATCTATTTTTTAATATAATTTTTATGGCTGAAAAAAAGTATTTATGCTTATTATAGCGTATTAAATTTTTTGAGACATATATATAGTTATGAAAATAGCGCTGTCTATCTGACTAACTTGTCGCTTACAAAAAATGTGACAAAAACATAAAGTTCGTACATTTCGTCGCCAACGAGTGTCATGTTGTATTAAATAGTTTTTTTTTAGTTAATATTATATTTTATCTAGCGTTGGGGATTGAACCAGTCACTTCGCCATCGATACCGATGCAAGCCGACGCAGCAAATAATTACGTTAAATCATTTATAATTCTAGATTCGATATCCATATCTAGTCTCCGCGGTAGCTAAAAGGCTAGCGTACACGCTTCGCATCCGAGAAGTGCGGATTCGATTCGCACATCTACTAGATTTTTTTTAAATTTGAAAATGCTTATCAGGTTAAACATATACCCGACAGCCGATTCTCGTGAATAATAATCAGCAAAGAAATGTTTTCGCGATGTAGAAATCTAAATACTTCTCTTCCGGAATGGACAGACTTCACACTGTGTTGATCTATTTGCTCCACTTTAGGAGAGAACATAGTAAAAAAAAGATTTTATATTACCGTTGCGAAACGAAGTTCTTTCAGATAAATAATAACTCAATAGATAAAATAATATGCGAGATTTACAATGAAAAATCGGTTATAAAGTATGTGATGTAGATCAGTGCGCTTCAAGCTTTTCATCCCACGGCCCCCTAAATTAGATAATTGTCCGCACCACCCGAAAAATGAATTGTTACAAATGTATTGAATACGGCGAGTAAAACAAAGAGATATTCCATAAATAATTTCAATCGGTTGAATTCTGCAAGCTTGACACGACCCACAGTTTGAGAAGCTCCGATGTAGATGAAACACGTGTCGTATTGCATTAAATTAAATATATGAATTGGGTCGTTTTATTTCGTTATTGAATTACGTCAAGTTAAAGTTGAATGTATTGAAAAAATAATACCTTTCAAACGTCATTTATTCGTAATAAAAAAGCAAACCAAATCATCTGACAGATATGTTAGTTCTATTGAATAGGTAAACCTCCCATGTGGAACAACGATTAGTCATCGGATCAACCTACAATCGCGTATAAACGTGTACGAGCACATAATACACATACATAACACAACACTCACAGCTCATAACATGTCAGTCGAGTAATACATCGCATACAACTCGTTTTTACGTGACAGTTGCTCGCTCATGAAAAATATTCGCCAATCATTTTTGTTCTTTGGTGCAGAGGTACACCTATTTTAAATCATAGATTGTACTCTATCACAGCTTCTCAAACCTTTTACGCCTGCGGACCGATGAAAATAGGAAAAATATTTTGCGGCCCAGTTAACGTAGGTATAAAAACTATCTTTTTGTTTGTTATTATTAGCTCCCCCATAGCGTAAAGGTTAGCGTAGGCGCCTAGCAATCCGAGAAATGCGGGCTCGATTCACACATTTTTTTAAATCCAAAAGTGCCGGATTGTATGCCCATTGTGTTGAACAATTGTCTGACAAACAATTTTCAAGAAAAATAATCTATCAAGTCGTCTTTACATTGCGGAGATCCATATACTTTCGGAGTGGATATCGCTGTGTAGATCCATATGCTCCACTTTAGAAGTGAACATAGTATACAAAAAATAGTTTTCAATCTTACATTATAACAGATAGACAAAACAAACAAATAACGTTCTTATTGCGAATACAAATAAAAACACAAAATAAAAAAAATGTTGTATATTGAAATAATTAGAAGCCGACCAGTAAATTAATTATGATTAAAAAGAGCTTCTAGGATTTTAAGCAGAAAATATTTAGTTTTAAAAAATCTGCTGTTGCATCTTGTTGGAATATTTGATATCGTGGCTTCAGTTTTGTTTCGTGAGATAAAACAGCCCAATTGGTTTCTCATCAATGTTTTCATTATTGACATGAAATCTTCTCACATGAATAAATAGCAAAAATGCGGATATTAATTTAATTGGTTTTTACTTTTTTAATGGACCAGCAGAATAACTCCGCGGACCGGCGGTTGGGAAACACTGCCAGCAGTGTATTTTTTACAGCTGCAATACGAACGTTGAACCATTAGCGTCGATACCAATGGAGATTGCAAAACGTTTAATTCGAGTGATTCGTACTGTGTATGAATGACTATGCAGACAAAACACGTGTTGTACATTTACGTATTATATTCCAAAAAATGCATGACTGTATGCCTATTGGGTTGAGCAATTATTTGACAGCCAATTCCCGTAAAAAAAATGTCAAAATAAATCTTTGCGGAGTTCCATATATTTCACTTTCAAAACGGACATAAAAATAGTATAGTTCACTTTTATTTTAATTTTAAACAAGTAAATTTGGGGTAAAATACTTTTAGGATTAAAATATGTACCATATTATGTTTTTTTTGTTTTAATGTGATGCGATATATGAATTGTAGTAAACGTTATGGGTATTTTATATCATTTTTTATGGGTTCATTATGTGGACTGTGGCGTTCTATAGTCAATATTCTCAGTATACCAATATCATTTTTTTCGCACAAGTCTTTCAATTATTCACTTTTTTTTAAATCTCATTTTTTACTATAGTGTAAACGAAGTATTTATCAGACTGACAGTCACTGACGCAGACCGAGTGTACATTTATCTTCTCAGCATGTGAATACTCAAGGTACCTCTGACTCTGAGACACGAATCGAAAGAACTGGTATTTTACTTGCTACAAGCTATCAAAATACTAAGTACCCCGAGGTTTACTTTCAAATCATTTTTGTCTCGTTACAGAGCCACACTAACTGTACTGCAATATTGTCGGACTAAAAAATAATTCCATTGCACAATACATCAATAAAAATGAATACGCCATCGACGTAAGCATGATTTCAAAAACTAATCGAAGCTTGATTTAATCGGAGAAAAATAAAAATACGTTACTAGAATAAGTATATTACGTTACTATCTTCATATAAACGATTTAATTTGGTTGATAGTTATTTCAGAATCACGCCCTTTCTTTGAACAATTAATTGGATGTAATTAAGCAGAAGACGTTTAAGCCACATAGTAACAATACATAGAAAAACGAATTGAAATTTTAAAGAAACACATTAACATTTAGTATGAATTTTATATTATTAAGACCCTAACGTAAAATTTAAAGACGTACATGGCTAAACTACATCTTTCTTGATTGTTAAATTATTGAAAAACGTACTACTTCAAAAGTTATTGAATGTTTTGTGGATTCTAATTTAAATTTTGGTCGTTTTGTGCTTGGATTTTTACTGTGTATTTCACAAATATAGGATGGTATTTTAACTGATAACCATTAGTTACGTAAACACATAAATAGTAAATTGCATTTGGCTTAATTCTAACTATAGAATTGTATAAGTTTCCGCTTGTTAAGTCAATTTTAATTTAAGCTCTGGTCATTTCAACCCGTCAACATTATTGAAATCTCCTTATTGTATAATGTGCATTGATATTTCTTTAAATATGTCCATTATACAAATACAGTAATACGTTTTATGAAGTAAAAAAACTGTTTATTTCAGTTTTGGTTTCAGACAAAGTAAAAAACTACAGCAGGTCACGTTCCTTCAGATACTTCTATAATTTTGTCGACGCCTGAATGAATGTATCATAGATACACGTGGAAATATTATAATAAGATGGCCAATAAGTGGTCATAATAATTAATTAAACTAACAATAATAATTAATTAAAATAATGAAATTTGGATTAGAAGTCAACAAAGTAATAAAGTCTTAATGAAAGTTTATCTAAACAGGGCCGCATCGGGATATTGTGCACCGCACAAGAGCGCCTTTTTATATGAACAAAAGTTTTTTATAAAAACCTAAGACGTAACGTAATTACAAAATAGCTAGAAAGTCAAATATGTGCAATTTATAAATTCAGTATATAAATAAATATCAAAACTGTATATTCAGGAAAACCTTCCCACAACGCGGCACTGGATCTAAATTTATAATATAATAATTAACTAGTTTACTGATAATTATACAACACATTATACTAACTAGTGTCTTTGACCCCTTGCCAACCGACAGTGGAGGTAGTGTTAGGGTGTCATACATTTTAAAGTTCACCAACCGGATTATGAATTATACAGTTATAATTTAAAATGAAAAACTGAATAAATAACGATTTTCTATAAAATGGCACATTATACCAATGGTATTATTCACTGTTATAGTTTGCCAGAGTACCAAAAAAAACAATTCGTATGATATTACTTCATCTTCCCAGTATAACGTTAAAAGGCAAAATAGACATGACAAATGAGAGGACTACTATCAAAACTCATAATCTCCAATATGCGCCGATACTGGAGATTATGAGTTTTGATGCTAGTCCTCTCAAATAATACATATCCCTTCATATATTTTTTTTTCTTTAGAAGCAAACACAATTATGCTGGGATTATTTTTGACAAGGTGACGCTAGCGGCCTTTTTTGCTACGTACTTACATTCATACATTAAATATAGATGCAACTTATCCCAAAATTACTCACTCCGTCAGTGTGAATCAATTTGTAATATTATCAGTTAAAATTTCACGGATCTACAATATTAACAAAATTGCTGCAAATATTTAATAAAAAATACAAAACACGTGTTTTGTAACGTACAAGATGCACATAAGTATAATGTTGAACGATTTCAGGCTGGAGATACGTATAAGAACTGATAAAAAATGTAGAGAAATCACAATTGAATATTTCCATAAATTCGACTTGCACAATGAATTGATGTATAAACAATTCATTTATGCAATACAATAATCTTCAAAATAAAACTTACAGCACGCGTCTTTCGAAATGGTATTCATAATAAATGTATGCT
>JAGVSQ010004898.1:0-18549 GCA_022683975.1 Rhyacophila evoluta | reverse complement strand
TTGAACCCGCATTCCCCGGATTGCTAGGCGCGCACGCTACCAACTACGCTAACCGTGCAGACCCTAATAATAGTCAACTGTAAAATCTATTTACAAGAAATCATGCGTTTTGAGTACTTTGTATTTAAATGCAATAAATTGACAATTATAAATGTGTTCATACGAAATTGTATGAGAGGTGGTGTAAATTATTTCAATAAATAAAGTGAATTAAAATGAAACGAATTGAATAGACGAGATAATTAAGCTGTCACACTGAAACTGAAGTGAATTTGAATTAATTTAGCGAATCTGAACGCGAGAAGCTTGCGCAAACAATTGCCAAACATTTATTACCAAAAGCGTTACGCCACTGCGAAATGATGCTCAAACTATAATATAACATTCAATTAAAGATAAAAAATGAATCCGACCGCATTTCTTTATAGTCTAAAACATTTCATTTATGAGTTTATTTTATATGTCACAGACAATTACAAATTATGAATTCAAAGTACTAAAAAATATAAATTGATAACGCAAAACAAAACGAATAAAGCATGAAATTTAGATTGGTTCTATTCTAGATTTTTGAAAAAACAGCATCAATTTATACTCACTCTCATTCGACTAATTTCATTAATTACAGTCGTCCCTATTAGCATTAATCACTATTGGAAAATTAGTTCTAAACATTTAAGGAATAAATAACTTTATTCCTTAGAAAGTTATCTGGGAGTCTGGGACACGGCTCCATGAAAAATTCAACAAAGACAACTGCACACACGATACGTGTACACATACTCGTATATAATATAATTGCGCACATACACATAGCATCGCGAAATAATATGACAACTAAACTAAATTTACGCAATTACTATATCATATTTAGTTTATCTTATCTTATAAATATTTAGAATACAAAAAAAAATTAAGCCAAATATAACTAATTACGAAACTGTAGACAGGTATCCGTCATCAATGATTTTTAACTTCCATAAACCCTCGCCGAACTTAAAAATATAATGCAAATTCGTTATTTTCTATAATATAACTCTAATGCTTTCCTATGAATTATGACACCTGCAAAATCCCACTATATTTCAAAATCTATGACGCATTTGTTTTCAATACCACGTGTTGTGTCCAAGAAGTCATTCATATACCACTAATAATAAACTATAAATAATAATTATCATATACATAAAACTGAAAAGGTAGACGTAGGAGAATGCAATATGATGATAATTCAACGGTTTGATCGAGATGTTAAAGAAGTGTTAGTTACGTGAATCATCAACTCTTTTATTGCGGACGACACGCACGTGTGTGTCCATCCAAGTAACATAACCATTTATCCAAAACGGGGACCGTGAAGGTATATATACCATAGCCAAGCGTAGAGTACATATGCTCAGTCATAAAAAATTAATCCCACAGTAGCTATGATATTTTTTATCGACATGGAGTCATTTTCCCGCATGCCATAGTATTCATAGAAAAAGAATCATTAAATTTGCCTGATAAAGGTAAGATCTACTATGAACTGTAAAAAATAGAAATATAATCTAGTTATACGATTTGATATGAATTATTGTGATATAATTTAGTTTATATAAGTGTATGAAAGGAACTTTGTAAAGTTTGAGGATGTTCGATATCCATTCATTACTCAGTTACGGCGCTATAATTAAGAGAGCCAACTGATTGATGTGGTTTCTCCTGCGGCGCGCAAACTGTGAATACCAATATATCTTCTACTTACTTACGGTTATCAAAATATAATTATTTCATTCATGAACATTATAAAAGGATATCATATGAATTCATTACACTATTTACTCATAGTATAATATGAAAAATAGAATGATGAATCGGATGGATGATTTTATCCCATTCTAAAAAGATTTTCAATAAACTTTTATGAAAACTATTTTATTCACACATAAAATCATTAATAGATAGAAATAAAGCTGACGATCGATTTGTGTATGATTGCATCGACCAATCCTCAGTCTCCGAGAAGTTAGTGTGCAAGCTTTGGAGCCGAAGGTTTCCGGTTCAAGTCCCACAGCTACAGGTTTTAAAATGTAAGCATTCAGTGCATAATATCCGGTGACAATTGATTTACAAATAATTCTTGGGCAAGGGGTATGTCAAAGTAAATCTTATAATCCATATACTCCATTCCTGGAATGGTCATTTTCTCAATATTCACAACAATAAGCTCCTCTTTCAGAGCATACAAGATAGACAAGAGGTTTACTTTAAAAACATTTACGGTCGCATAACGAGTGTATTGATGTGATTGACGTTGAATATCATATTAATACAAACGCCTTAATTGAAATTGACACATTTACGATAGTTGAATATGAAAATATTTCAAAATCTAATATTTTTTTTACCAAATCGACCTTGAAAGTGGAGTTTATGTGTCATCACAATGTGAATACATGTCTTAACTGATTATTTTCCACTACAACTGTAACCAGTTCTACTCCAACCAAAGGATAACTCCGACAATTACGCAATCCAATTGTCATACAGTCCTGCATTTTCGGATTTTGTTAAATCTAGTAAATGTGGGAATCAGAGTCTCATTCCCAGGATGCGAGGTGCGCTTATTAATCTCTCGGCTACCAGGGAGATCTATTTTAGTAGATGGAAAATGTTCACTGTAATAATATTACGATAACTTAGTCGATCAAAGGGACTCCATGGATTTTCAATTCTTTCCTATTCACAATGGGGAAAAATACTTGAGGTTTCTATTATTCTCCCAAAAAATAATCACAATAATAGTGGAATCCGTGACGTCGGCTTGGGTGATTTATGTGAACGCCGTCAGGCCGGGTCTCTTATCAGCTATGATTTCGCTTCCAATTTGAACTGCTGCCAGCAAAATAATGGGCGCGGGAGATGTTCCATTCCGCCCCAGTCTCCCCGCGGCCTGCGGTGGATACTCGCCTCGCCATGTTCGAGCCGCCTCCCGGATAGGGGAGGCCATCCAGAGATGAAACAAGTCGCAGATGATTAATTAAAATATAACATATTTCATAAAATATCATAATTTTATTTTATTTTCAGAAAGCGAATAACGAACGATTGGGAAAATACTGTTTTCTCCACATTTTTTAATCCTATTTGACAAAATACATTACACCATATTTACTAGTGTTCCGTATAACTTCAAATACTATCTTTGAAAGCGTATTAGTTTATCAAATTTCATATTTTTTATTCATTGCATTCATGTGTTTTACAAACTTATCATAAAAAAACGAAATACAAAAATAGCTTAGGGTAAATAGAAGTAAAATTGGACAGAGTTACGAGCGTCTGGATTAAAAAAAAAGTTAAATTCTTGTGAATGATTTTAAAACTTCTAGATCATGTTAGAATTTAGACTACGTAATTGAAAATTAAACTCATCCCACAAAACTCACTGATAATTGAACTATAATATTTTTCATCATAGTTTAAAAAAAAACACTACTTTATATGATAATTCCGATTAATTGGCATTTAGTTTCAATAAATAATCTTCTACGTGATTCTTCATAATTCGACCCTTGTACTATAAGAAAATTTGGATAACTATAAAAAAATCAGGGGCATTATTAATCAGAAGCTTCATTGATCAAAAAATTATAGAATTATTTCGTATTGGCCGATAATGAAAAAATGGAGACTATTTTCTTCATTTTTTAAATATATCTATTAATAAAATCCTTGATCAAATGATTAAAACATTTTTTTAAAGACATGGTCCTAATTATTAGTTTTCGTATTAATATTATTTCAATTCAAAATACGGGCTATGGGTCTCTACAATGTCAAAATTGAAGATAACGTGCTACAATATTATGGAAATGGAAAATGTAAATCTCAAAACGAAAACTTCAGCCGATCAATTGTCACTTAAACTCGTTATCAGCCAATTGTTCAGACCTTATCCAATCATGCATTTGAAAAAATGTTACAGCCATTACAGGTTATGAACCCGCGATTCTCGGATGCGAATCTCTTGTACTTACCAAACAACTAACCAACCAGGGCGACATACTACTTGCAATATCTTTTTACGAAAATTGATATTCGAATTGAAATCATACTCTACATCCAAATACGGAAAAATAATATCTAAACTTATATTCGACTAATTAATATCAAATCACAATCATGAGACTTCATCTAATTCATTAGTTCGAAGCCGGTCGGAGAGTGGATCGGTTGTATGGGCTCGGAATCAGTCTAAATACGATCTCATGGTGGAGAGGATTCAGAAGAAATTTTTGGGACTTCTGTACCTGCGGGTATATGGATACTATCCGTGGCTTTATCCAACTGCTTTCATTTTGGAGATGCTTTCTTATTGTAGCTTAAACTGAGGAGGAATATTTATTTGGCGTCGCATCTTTTTCAACTACTGCGGGGTTTTATTGATAACTCTGCCGCTCTGGCTAATATTGGTCTGATAACTACCCAATATATCAAGAACATCAGCTGTTTTTCATTCCTAAATGCAGGACTATCTTGCCAGTAGTTATACCAATGGGAAGAGCAATAGTGATGTTTAACGAGATTACTTCGGATATTGATATCTTCCACCTAGCTTAGAGTGAATTTAGATGGTGCCATCATATACATTATTAGAATAGGGTCTGTCTAACTTACTTGGTAGATCCTCTCTTCTTATTTCTGTACATATATATATTTCAATTCTTTCTTCACTCTTTTTTATATTTCAATATGTTTTTAATATTTTTGTTATAGCCATATGTATGTCGTGTTGTTAATGTATTAAATTTGTAATTTTACAACATGTATAAAATAAATAAATCTACTAAATTATTGTCTAATATAAAATTATACTTTAATGGTTTTATAAAAGTACATTTAATGTATAATAAAATAATTTGATTCGCGTTAAAGACTTATTCATCGTCTTCGCTTGTAATATCCGCTTTTCCCAAATCCGTTGGATAGTGATCGTAAAATAAATTGGAACTTGTCCGGGTTTTTTTTTCATTTCTGTAGCTCACTTATTTTCTTTCACCCCAACCTCCCCATCTCTCAGCCGTACCTATATTTTCTTGATTTTCTCACAACAATCTTCTTCTCCCGGAGACGGAATACATATCTTAAGCGGATGTTCATCGAAATTGTTTATAAAGAAAATAAAAAGCAGATTTAGAGTAAAACGTTTTAATTATTTTCAGATTGGTAACATGTTATATGTCGGATACAGTAAATACCATACAATATTATAGAATTGTCATCACGTGTTTCATCGTCTTCTTTTTCATAATTTTAGAGGTCATAAACTCACTCTGGATTTAAAAAGGGCTTGAAATGAGAACGTTCTTCAAAGTAATCAAAAGGAAGATAAAGAATTATTAACAATATTACTAAATACCGCACGTGTAATTGTACTAGTAAATTAAATGGAAATATTGTATATTATCGCAACACAGGCTTATTCATGGAAGTTAACATATCAAACAATTACCACATTACACGTAGCATAGATACATTTAATAGTGTCTAACATTTACAATATAATTGTATCACTATTACCGACTTCAATTGTCACTTGAGTATATTCACGTCATATATTTAAATGGATTTTGAGTGTATACTACGTGTATATACTATTAAACGTATGTGTATACAATGTATAGTTAATATAGAAATACATATCGTATGAAACCATGTATTAAAAAATGCTCTTACGAGTGTACAGTAAATTGAGGCAGATCAGAAGAGAGAAGCAGGGTAGTAGAAGTTTCAAGGGGAAACATCTTCATTTTTGCAAGGAACTAGTATTTATTTTAAGAACAATATGTGCAAAATTAGGTTTAAATCAGAATACGTATATTCAAATTATTACTTTATGCATTGAATGAATCATGAGCAAAAGGGATGGTTTATTATGAAGTAACTTTTTTATGTACTCCATATTGTATCTGCTATACAAACTGCAATCAATTTTAAACTCTTTCCATACAAATAAGAGACACTCAGTGAGCGTTTCTAATGCAAATGCTACTCTTTACGCATGGTCAATATATTCTCGATAAGATGGAAGTTTCTTTATTTTCTGTCTTGGGTATCAGAAATCACATCAAGATCGAGTGCTGACAAGACGATGCGAGAAGAAGCAGGGCAAAAGTGTGTAGTTAACACTAAATATGTACACTATTTAGACATCTAAGTGATAAGCTTACCAAAACACATTCAAAAAAATCAATCAAATATCTAAATTACTATTAGACTGATTCGTTTCGAAAGAATGTATTGTTAATGATATTAAGAAATTTCCGTTTAACACATTTATGCGTTTGTTTTAATTAAGTATTAAGTATTCCAACTGCATAAGAAGATCTGATAATTCAAAGACACAGGACTGCACAGTGATTGCAGTAAAAAATCGACCATCATAAAAAATAGTCGATGACAAAACCTTGATATTGTGCGGATTCAAAAGTATTTGTATACTAACTAAAAATCATTGATTGATTGCTAGTTATATGAGTAGTATGATACATATATCTTAGTATTATAATTGATTAAGAATACGTAGAAGATAAACCTGAATGGTATACTGTAATTGTGATTAAAGAATCTTTTTTATGACAGCGTAGATAAGCTATAGTTATACGAAGTAGTAACCGATGTCATAAAAAGAGAGGGACGATAAAGAAGAATGTTAATTAATGTTACGATAGACAATTAAGTTTTTCCAAAAATACGGACTCGCGATAATATAATCTGCGAATAATAAATAAATTGTCTATTCTCTTTGCGATCCACAATGCTCGATAATAACGTTGAACAGCGTTTATTAGGGAGACATTCCAAGTAATTTATTCGTAGCCCACACCACTCTTGTTATGGTAAAGTTTTGCCTCTCTACGATCTTGCCCCATGTGAACGTTTCACCCCGGTTTACCCCACTCAATTATATGGCTATATTTGCGAGGTCTGTTGGAAAATTATCGAGATTTTTCCGACTCAAATTTTAAATTTTCTTCTTCCTTCATATGCGCTCCTCGTACGTCTTCTATCTACCATTCTACATGTCTTCTATCCAACATACCGTATAAAAATATCTACCAGTCATCAAAAATATTTATATTGACATTATTAGTATTATTAAGTATACTTCCTACAATTTTTTACTCACAGTTTCATTAAAACCATAGAGCACATACTGTATTACAGTTGATTACTTTTTCATCCATTTTTCATATCTCTCCATCATTTGAGAAAGCGACCACCGCGTGGCGTTATTTTGCATCATCCTAGCATCCCTTGCATCCAAATGCATCCATAGCATGTGGCTCAGTCAGTCCCAGCACTGCTGCATAACTTTTAACCTAGCATTAATCAACATACAATAAATTAATAAATCAAATATACATTATCACACCATAGTGAATAATCTAAAATAGTTCAAATAGGTGTTTTTTAACATCGTGTCAGGCCAAAATCTCTGGAAATAGATGTTATATAAGAATTAGTCAGTGTGACAATGAATTTATTTTGTCTAATTAGTCTAATAGCTAGTTTAAATGGCTTACATCGATTTTCCTTTTTCCGTAAATGTTTCAGAACATGCCAGTAAGATGTGATCAGCATTCTGGATGCACCCACAAATAAATGTCAGTTATTCTATTAATTCGCTATATTGTATAGCTTAACGACGATTGTGCATTATAAGTCTTATTTCTTTTTCACTTCTAAGCGCGCTCCGGCAGCCATATCTATATTTAATACAGTTTTGAAACTATAAAAGAAAAGCTCTAGTAGTGACGTGGAAGGGGGTTGCAATAAAATATCACATAAACGAATCGAGGACGAGGGAAAATGGAGAGGGAGGCATGCCAAGATAGGAGAGACCGAATAAACAGAGGAAAGCGAGCATGTCGGAGATGGAAGATATGACTCCGAATGGATGGCCATACTATTTATTGTTTCCTATTTAAATGCTCGGTCGGAAGTATGTTATTATAATAATACATATTTTATGGATGATTTCTGGGTATATTTAATTAATTGATTATCCCATAAATATTTTACGATCAATCAGTAACAAGCTCTATACATATTTACGTATATACCCAAAACCCTTTTAGATCTTATATAGAGAACTTCAACTGACTGTTTCATGTCTCAGTGTTACAGTTTTATTGCAATTTGAATTATATTTGGAAATGTTTTTAAGACTTAACTGTTATAGCCATATAACTGATGATGTCCAATTCGATATAAAGACGAGGAGTATAAGCGGATGGATCATCATTTAAAGTCTGCCGTACACCAAAACCTACACAGCTACGTTAGTCTATCCAAACCATTAAGAGCCACTCACATGAAGATCTATTACTAATTTTCAAAGCAAATACTGCATTTAAAATAATATCACCATTTGGCAATGTTTTTTTATCAATATTCAGAAGTAATTCTCGTTTAGCTGAGGTAATAGAAATATGGATTAGTAAAATAAAAAAACAGCAACCTCTTTTATTCGTGTTTGCTTATTGTAAGTTTTGTTTCGACATTTCTACTTTGAAAGTGGATTATATGGAACTCTGTAGTTATGTTAAGATGTTTCAAAAAACGTAAAAAGATTCTTTTCGCAAAACAAAAACTCAATCCATTGGGTATTTAATGCTACACTTTGTCGTTTTGATAATCTTTACACATATTTGAGATTCGAAATCGTAATTTCCGATACTGAAAGGCAAGCGTTTACCACTTGACTATTATGCGTGGGAAAAATAAATAGCGTTCATGAAATCTTCAAAATTGTTTTATAGAAAACAAAAGAGAGTCAATCCTTATAATCTCGGTTGATCCACCCCGTTCGCTTCTTTTGTATCGTGAATTTAGAATCAAACGATACGTTTACTGCGAAAATATCTCTGATCAAGGAATTAATATAAAGCTAGAGATGTTTTTATCTACAACAAGATTATCAGATAACATAAAAATAAATAAAAAGCTATCTTTATTCGACAAAAAAATATATAATCTCGACAATTATTAGATATACAGTGTTATTTCACCAAATAATATCACATTGGTTTCCGCAGTGTAAGGACATATTTTGAAAGTTTTTTTCACGAAGATCAGTTATCAGCCTATAATTGAACCTACATTGCGTCCATGTTTTGCACCTAAATAAGTTAAAATTGTATTGATTTTTATTTATACAAACATACTAAAATATAAAAAAAGAATAAAGAAAGAATTACAATAAATATATATATACAGAAGGAAAAAAGGAGTGTCCACCAATTAAGTTCGACAGATCCTATTCTGATAATGTATATAATAGTATCAATCTAAGCTCGCTCTTACCTAGGTGGAAGATATCAATATCCGAGGCAATCTCGTTAAATATCACAATTGCTCTCCGCATTGGCATGACTACTGGCAGGATAGTCCTGCATTTAGCGAGTGAGGAACGATCCCTTCTAATGAGGCCATCATTAGAATAAAATATGCATATAAATAAAATAATAGAATCTTTTTAAATTTGACTCAGAGCAATTTGCGTCGGCCAATCACAGAACGCCGCGCTTTTTTCCCGGCCAATAACAGCGCACAAATTAAATCGCGCCTGTGACCAAAAGTCCACGATCGCATCTCTAATAAATTAATAGGGAGTGCGTACAAAGGTATTTGCGTCCGCGCTTCAATATGGCGGGCTGAAACTATCTGACCGCTTTTCATTAAAATTCAAACGAAACGCTGATCAATTGATTCGGTCCACGCTTTTATAGTGGCGCAAAAGTGGCTGATCATTTTCCATATAACTTTATGAGACAAACGTACAAAGGACTTTATGCACGCGCCTTATTATCAATGTCCGTATGTACGGATCAATTTTCAATACACCGTGAACGTAAATCCGATCTCTGGTTATAGTCCGCGTTGTATTATCTGCTATCATGGAAGGCGAGAGCGATTCATGAACGTTTTGCAAATCCTAAATGTCGTAAGTCTGTTCCCATTTTCACAAGCGACAGAGAGGAACAAACAATACAAAACTATACGAAAACGACAGAGACAGCGATACAAATACGATATGATCTTTCGGTATCGAATTATTTTTAAAGTCATTTTCCCGCTTTATTCGTAAAACTGTATTTTATTTGGGTGTTTATTTTCGTAATTTTTTTTATGGCTGTCATAAAGTTTTAGAATTTCCTTCTTTCCCCTTTTGATTGTTTTCATATAGGTATGATTTATTTGATTATATTCGTGTGCTATTCATATTGGTAAATTAAATGTTACATAAATATATGACATTTAAATATTTACACGTCCTACCCTGAATGAACGTAGATAAGTGTAAATTTCCAATATTTTTATATTAGTTTCAACACGCAAAAAACTGCAAACAAATTTGTACCGATAGTAAATATTAACAAATTACCTGAGAATTCAATAATTTATATCTGATTATAAACATTTCCTTATAAAGACGATATATATAGGAACCAAACTGGAACATATGGATCTACACAGTGTAAAGATATGCACAACGAAAGTAGAGTACGTGGATCTCCCCAATTCGAAGACGTCTTGGCAGATTATTTTTGACGAGAATTGTTTGTCAGACGGTTCCTCAACCCAATAGTCATTCAGTCCTGTATTTTTTGTTTTTTTTTTTAAATCTGATAAATATGGGAATTTAACTCGTTTTTCCCGGATTGCTAGGCGCGCACGCTGATATATACTATTCAAGGATAATGTTTTGTGAGTCAATATTCATCAATCTTTAGTTGTAACATATTTTCAAGTATTAATTATATATGGTATATGATTTTTTTAATCTATTCGGTAAAATTCATTCATTTTTTTCGAGAATAACATAAAGAAAATTGTTTCAAATGCTCTTTTGAGAATTTTAATTCACTTGCATGTAAAAATGTAACCTACCCATCATCGCCATAAAAGCCATCGTAGTCTTTATACCATGGTTTCAAAATTTAAATGAATATTGTAATTTGTTTCTAACGTATTTGACTATATATTTGACTAATGAGAAACTATTGACCAGTCGCATAACCCAAAGCGAGGATAAGTGCAACCATGCAGTATAATCATTATACATTAATATTTATATTAATTTCAGATGCCATAGGATTTATATCCTGGAAGACAACAGTGAGATAAAAGAATTCGTTATTTCCTTGCTCCAGCTGAGATTAAGTGTCATTGAGCTACCTGGAAGCGGGTTATAAACGATTAAATCAAATGATATCGTTTGGCATGCACTCTCATTTGTATTTTTACAGTAACAAATCATGACACCTCAGAAAAACTCTTTACTCATCTCCAATAGTAGTCTCTCCGGTAGCGTACTTGGTAGCGTGCACGCCTAGTAATCCGGAGAATTCGGGGTCGATTCCCCATCTGTCGGATGTTAAAAAGCTGAAAAATGCAGGACTGGATACCCATTGGGTTGAGTATTTTTTGACAAATAATTCTCGTGAAAAATAATCCATCATGACGTCTTCAGATTGGGGAGATCCATATACTCCTCTTTAGAGGTAGATATCTTCACACTGTGCATATCCATATGCTCCACGTTGAGAGCGAACATGGTATGAAAAAGTATGGTAGATGGACTATGGTTTTAAATTATGAAATTGAATAACTATTGTAGTATGAATTGACAATAGATGAAATGAGTGGTGGGTTTTAGGAAATCATCACGGACAGCAAAGAAGTAATTATAAAAGAAGTCATTTGACTAAATGTGATTGGGCTATCTGGAAGCAAGTTATAAGCGATTAATTTAAATGATATTTATTTGACATGTATTCTCATATGTATTTTAACGGTGACAAATCATAAAACATAAGACAAACTCTTTACTTATATCCAATAGTAGATGGGGTTTGGTTTTAAATTGTAGAATCGAAGAACTATTGCATGAACTGAGAATTGGCAAAACGATTGATGGGGTTTAGGAAATTATGAAGATAACAAAGAAGTAATTGAATGTGGCGAAATAATAAAAAAAAATGTTTTCTATGACTAAAGTTTGTTTGAAAGATGTATATATATATCAATAGACAGAAGCATGAATAATTATTTACATCATGCTAGTTCAATATTATGCTTTGTTTAAGTTTTAAAGACAGCATTGCGACAATAAATCTTTTAAAACTATTTCAACTGATTATAGCGTGGGGTAAATTTTTCACACACTAACCAAAATATTACATTCTTTTATCAACAGAAACAATGCATATTGCTGGCAAACGAAAACAATTATCGAATACTCAATAGGAAATTTACTGAAAAAATGCCTCTTCGTATTGTAGTTTTGTCAAAATAACTTGACTAAGTGACTTACCTCATGGAGTTTAATATTTCAAATATTGTGGTAAATAAATATTTAGTATTTCCCACATTTTGTGACGTTTTAGTTTAAAAGGATACCATTCTTTTGTTTTGAGAGAATTTGAAATGTTTCTCAAACATATTTTCATGACTAATATTATATTTGGGTTTTATTCCATACTATTGATAAATTATTACATGGTTTATTTACTTAACAGAAGTTGGCAACGACAACGAGTGGTCTTCAACTAACAAGATTTTTTTAAAACTGTTTTTAAAAATATATACCACGTTCATTCCCAACGTGAAGCATATGGATTTACATAGCGTGAATATATCAACCCCGAAAGAGTATATGGACCTCCGCAATGTAAAGACGAGATTATTTTTCACGAGAATTTTTTGTCAGACAATTACTCAACCCAATGGAAATCCAGTACTGCATTTTCGGATTTTTAAAATCTGACTGATGGGGAATCGAACCCGCATTCCCGGATTGCTATGCGCACACGGTACTAACTATGCTACCGGGGAAACATTATAGTGACTTAAAAAGATTCGAACGTTTATAAGGTTTGATATTTGTAGATATTTTTGCTAATATTATATATTTTATACCAAACACACCCAACAAAGTGTCGAATTATAGTTATAATATTAAATACTTATAGTGAACTAGTACATAGGGTCTGACGATGCTGATGGACGAAACCCAGATTACCGATAATAATATATATATATAAATTTACAAATCTTACATAATATTTTGTTTAGTCCAAGATATACGATGTTATTTTAAATACAAGTCAATATTCAGCAAATACAAAATGATGAAAGAAATAATAAATACAATTTTGTCATGGTTTCATGAAACGCAGACTTACCATGACAGAGCATATGCATCCCGACAATGTGAAGGAGTCCGCTCCGAATGTGTAGTGTGTAGATCTCCGCAATATGAAGACATGTCTTGACAGATTATTATTTCACAAGAAATGGTTGAGAGACAATTGCTCAACTCAGTTTTTTTCATCCGAATGATTTGAGAATCGAACTCGTATTCCCCGGACGCTAGGCACGCACGCTTACCTCTACGTTATCGGAGAGACACATAACACAACTATAATATAATATGTGATACAAAACTCATATCTATCATATCTAATCTTATTTGCTTCCGGTTTCTCTAAATGCTACTGAAAGGTAAGTTATTTTACCTCCTTTTTCCTGGCGAAGTCATTGCGTATCCACAGTAATCACCCCAATAAATGGAAACTAAGAATATGACTACAGTATACTTATACATATCATTTATGGTAGTAACTTTAATTCTAATACAAACTCTAACAAATTTAATTTTACAATTTATTTATGTTTTCTAGGATAATATGTTCAGTGTTTGTTGAGAAGTGCTGTTTTAGAAAGTTCAGTAGCAACCTATCCTTCAATGGTGCATTGTTATTTTGACATTTTACAAAATCATAAAACGCCATAAACAAACAAACAAATAAATAAAATGTGGTAAAATTATTGCCATACTGTGACTAATCGAAATGTCGTCACAGGATAGACAAAGTGAGACATGACTTTGATAAATGTACTAGGCTGTGTATTGCATTTTTGGATACAAAAAGCATTCAGAAATTATTAGCTACATTCAAAGGAGTTCGCCAATACTTCATATAATGATAAAATATAGTGCATAAATTCAATTCACATTTACTTGATAGAACTCCATTTTACAACAGTAAATATAATTATAGCTCTAGTCGGTAGCCGAGAGGTTAGCGCCCACGTCTCGCGTCCTAGAGATGCGGCTTTGATTCCCACATCTAATAGATTTTTAAATAATCTGTAAATGCAGGACTTGACACCCATTAAATTGAACCATTTTCTGACAGCCAATTCTAGTAAAAAACAATATTCCAAGACAACTTCAATTAATTACTTCTTCCAACGTGACTCGGTCATCTGAGTTTCTTTACTATGATGTAATAATATGTTTACATTATAGTGATTACTTGAATCGTTGTTTGTTGATTGTTTAAATCAAAGAAAGTCTTTTAAATCTAACTACATTTTTGAAAACTGCTAGTTAATAAAAATGCTTGTTTGAGGACTTTAAAGCAAACCATGGAACCGAACTGATTGTAGTGCCAGGAAAAAAGAAGACTTGTGAAAACATAGAAATAGTCACCGGAAAAACTAATCATCCTGCAAGATCAGTCAATTTTATTTTTAACCGTTTTAAAAAGGATTTCTTTTTTCAGAACAAGTGCCTGTGGTGGATTCTGGGGATATGGTGGTATGACTTCTAAATGAGAAGATAAAAGAACAGACCACCAGCACACAAGTTGCGAAGCTTAAGAGTGTCTGAACCTGACATGCCTATTCTTCAAGCTGACTGCTATCTATAGAATGTATTCAGCCGAGTTTTGGGATGCAGGTAGGACCTGGGAGGATGCAAGAATACTGACGGGCTACAGCGATTCTTGAAGGCGGTAAGTGGTGTCCATATGCTCCACTTAAGGAGCGAACAGGGAATAAAAGTTAATACTGCTTGCTAGATGTATCACAGATTATTTCACACAACATGCGTGTACTAAATATTAAACAATACCATATTCATTGACGCTAGTGTAAGAAGTTAGATAATAAATATTTTGATTTTGACAATACATATTGGTGTAAAATATGTCTGAATATAACAAACATTGAAAATGTAATATTTCGACGTTCTAAATACCGAACAGACAATTATTCAAATAACAAAAAATATTGACAATACAACCCGAATTTGTGCCGCGTGAATGACGAAAAATCTTAGTTTGCTTAGAATTTCAAAAACACTGACTGATCAATTTTGACCGCCGAAGACAATGTTAACAATATTGTCTCACTGTTGAGGCCCTCGTGACGAATCATCAATACCAATACAATACTAATATGGACAGCATTTCTTGGATAATATAAACATGTAACAAATAATATTGAATAAGTGTTTTTAACCACGTTCACTCTGAATGTGGAGTATATGGATGACCACGACGGTGTTGAGACTTAAGGTGACGTATTGTTTTTCACGAGAGTTACTTTTTTAAGCAATTACCTAAGCCAAAATATATCTATTTCATTTTTATTTTGAAAAAAAATAGCGTCCACATAAAGAATACAGTTAAAACCGATAACAACTTATTTTTAATCTTATATTTGTAAGTATTGACAGACAAATAATGAGTTTTCACAATAAATATATTATTCATTACATCTTCTTTCTATATTAAGGTACATCTTATATCTTTGTGAGTATTTGCGCATCCGCATTGCCGAAATGCAAATTTTGGATCACAAGCAATAGCAAACCTTAAATATATTTAAAGCTTTACAAAAAAAAACACAAAAAATTCATATACTACATACATGAATTGTACAATAATCATAATGCTTAACAAAACTTTTCAATTATCACTTTGAATGAAATAACATCGTTGAAAAACTGGCATATTTTTAATATTTTTACGAATGTTATATAGCTAATTTTACATATATATTTCATTTTAAATTGTTTTTAGTATGCCATGTTCGCTTCTAAAGTGGACCATATGTATTTACAAAGAAGTGCATATATCCACTCCGAGTGTGAAGTATATGGATATCCGCAATGTGAAGACATGCATCAACAGATTTTTTTGGCATTCACATTATTACTGAATCCAATGCGATCCAGTTCTGAATTTTTGGATTTGATAGACTGATATGGGAATCGAGCGCGCATCTCCCGGATTACGAGACGCGCACATAAACCTCAATGCTACTGGGAGACACAATTATGCATGAATAATTTAATACTACACCATTACTCAATGAAATAGTTACACTATTTTTTAAATCCACTTTTTGAATAATGAAAAATTATCATTTATAATCATTAGATTCAATGAGCATTTTTTGTAATGCATCTCTCAGAATATCGGTGTTTATATTAGTTTCTTCAGTATACGATAAGAATCTATTACCTATTCATATCTCTCTCATATCTAATATATTGACTCTTCCATCTGACAATGTTTTCACCTAATACACATGTTGTTTTAAGATCTCATGTCGTGTACCCTCATTGATAATATATTACTTCTGAACCTATTATTGTTTAAAACCTTTTATTATTGTCGGTCGTTCCTTAAATATTGTCCAAATCGATTGTTTGAAAGCAACTTCTGCAGCTAAATGGCGGACATGTTGTAAAACAAATGACAACACTATCACTATAGTAACGCCGCCAAATAATTTATGACTCTACGTTTTGTTTATGAATTTCTTTGTTATATATTTTAAAGGAAAAGAATTTCGGGATTTTTCAAGCATTTTATAGTTTATTGCGACGAACTAAATTATGGCACAAATTATATTATTTACTATCGTGTTGGTTTAACTCACATTTATAGCCACCATCGTCACTGTTCTATCACTAAAACGCTATCTATCCATCCTACCTAACCTAACCCTCAATAAGACGACTTAAAATATAATTCAATTTTTAATTATGTACAATATATCTGAAAGTGGAGCATATGCATCTCGACAATGTGAAGATAGCCACTTCAAAAATATATCATATCGATCTGCAAATTATTAAAACGTATTATAATTTGTTGTCAGCCAATCACTTAACCCATTCCTCATTCATCCGTAAAATCGTTATACGTAACACACGTTCAGTCATGTCTATATTTACTCCGAAAACGTGTGCCATGTTAGTTTATAAAATAATGCACTCTAGTTTCATAATTATATACAGTGTTTGTTGTAGTAAAAATATGGCTATTTGTATGATTTTTAATAAATTATATGTAAAAAATATGATATATGTTTTAGATGTATTTTCTCCGAATGTGAAGCGTATTTTTATCTCATGGACTTATCTTTTTACTAATCGTTTTTTTAATAGGAATATTTGCCAAGCAATCTTTAAGTTGTTATCTAGTTCTGCATTATAGACATATATGTAGCTAAATGACTTAAACCGATTACTTAACGTGCCAAAGCGAACTCGTCTACCACTACGACAACTGAAGCGACAATGTGTATATGTAATTTATTATTACTAGCAAATGAAATAAAAACATTATTATGATAACTTAAAAAATTAAATTTTAATAAAATAATCAAATCAAAAATTATGACGTGACTGCGTTGGCCAATAAATCTTCAGTGCCCTGTTCCCCCGAAAGGTTTTAATTCGATATGCTCCACTTAAAGATTGGAGAAAAAAGAAAAACATAATAAATGAAAAATTACTGCTCACTTTACCTGTGTATTTTTCTTGCGTCATCATTTAAAAAATATGCAAACGATTCTATAATATTAGAATCAGACCGCCATGTTACGGGCGCTGTAAGCTATAAGCAGTCTATTTTATAGAGGCGTACCTCTCGGACTGTCACCTGAGAGGAGGTAGAAAGAGGGCGTAAGCAGATGCAGGGGGAGGTGGGAGAGGAGTCAGCGATTGGAAATTGCGTATTCATGAGAAGGACAATATTCCCAGTCGTAAAGATTGTATTCGATGGGTTACTGCCGTGCGTTGTCACAATTTCATCACAGTACGGAAACCCATTGACAATGGGATAGTGGTCAAGATTTTTGCACCGCCAAGACCTTAACATAGCATTATGTTATTTGCTGTATCATGTCAAATTATTTGTCTAATACGTGTACAGCTCTAGAAACATATTATATACTGTGTTAAATATAAACAATTTTTAGAATAATATAATATGAATAGAATAATATAATTTGTTATAGAGTCCTGAAGACTGCAAAGTATGTTCTGATATTTACAATTTATATATTAAAGTGATTTTGGAGTATGAATTCGATTAATTGAATTATTTGAAAGATTTGTTTATCGTCATGGCAACACTAAATATATTAAAGGATACCATTTGTTTATTTTGGATTAAGTTATTGAGAAAAAAAGTTATGAATGACAGTATAATAATCGCTTATTCACTGACAAGTTTTTTATTTGATGCGTCGTTTTTTAGTTATTTTGTAAAAACTGCAAAACACTCCATTTTAGGTTACTCGTATATACCTAGCTGACTAAGCTCACCTTGACGGAGGGGGAATACTTAAGATAATAATATTGGTATGTATGCCCCTGATAACTACCTAAGAAATCGAGAACATCAGCTG
>JAGVSQ010004897.1:0-18559 GCA_022683975.1 Rhyacophila evoluta | reverse complement strand
ATTGTTTGTCAGACAATTACTCAACCCAATGGGCAACCAGTCCTGTATTTTTCGAATTTTTTAAAAAATCTGCAAGATGGGGATTCAAACCCACATTCCCCGGATCGCTAGGCGCGCACGCTACCAACAACGCTACCGGGGAGAGAAAGAAGTAGAAACATATAACTCTATATTTACTATATTTATTAACTGACAAAATAAATATTTTTTATGATATATCACATTTTTATACTTTTAATGGTTTCTATAATTGTAGTAAAAAATAAAAATTTTAAAACTACCATTGGCTAGATAGATAGTTGTCATTTTTGTTTGACACAGTATAACCAGGAGCCATAGATTATTTGATTTTTGTAAGAAAAAGAGTAAGAGATTAATATACTAAAATGTTTGTATTTAAAATGAGAATTATCTTTTTGAACACAAGAAAACTTTCGCCCTCATAAAAGAGCATCACGTGTGACATTTTAACTGTTTTGAGGAAAATGTAACTGAAAATATTGAAATGCATTTAATTGCTCAACTTATCCATATTGTCATTATTTTTTTCATACATTTTTATCAAAATAATAATGTAATTGGTTGACAATATAATGAATGGTATGTCATTTTGTAGAATCAATCATAAAGGAACAGATTCATAACCATAAATTTCACTGTTCAGTTATTTATTAGAACCTTAATATAATTCTAGATATTTAATTATATATCTTTATAATGTAAAAAGCAATTGCCATTTTTTGTTTATTTCATTCATGACATAGACAATTACATTGTTTATATGATGGTTTTCCATATTTCTGATAAAGTTATTACAATAGACCCTCGACAGAGTTATACAATTGACAATAATTACTTTCATAATAAATGGTGCTCCACGCCTTTTAAAATATTTTCAATTACATTTTTCTCCAAACAGTAACAACGCACATTTTTTAAATTTGACAGACTACAGTCTGTTTGCAAATAAGACTAGAACTTACATTAGGACAGTATTTTAACTAATTCACATTAAAAAAAAAACAGTTTGTTAATTCAATTTTTGTGAGCTGACATAAATTTAAAGATATTTTTAATATCCTAAGATGTCGAGTACCAGATTATTCCACAGATACATTACAAAGCTTAAAAAGAAAATATAAATCTCAGATAAATTGAAGCCCTATAATTGAAAAAACTTTTCGGAAAACCTTATCTCATTCATATTTCAGTGACTTTTGCTATGGACTTCTGAGTATCTTATTCCGCCATCGACTAAATAAAAATATCTTATAATCAGATCATTTATTAGAATCAAGAAAAAAATAAAGTTGTATAAAGAAACATGAATATAAATGTTTCATTTAATGAAATTTTCATTTACTGCCAGCAAATAATAAATATTAAGTTTCTGATCATTTTTAATTGTGCAACCAAAATTGCATCAAAAATATTATCATATTGCAAATGGTGATTTATAGTCATTGGATGATTATCAAAATAAAATATAAATAATAAGGTTACTATAGTAAAATATTGAACTAAAGTTAGTACAGTTGACTAAAAATTTTCAATAGTTTTTTGACTTGACATAACCAAATTCACTGTAAACCAAAAATATGTATGGTTCAGAACTGTGAAATAGTTAATGATGCACTATTTATAATTATATTTTTATGAATGCCTCATTTCATGTCAGCATATAGTGGTGAAATTACATATTTTTTTATAATCACTAAATAATATGATACTTTTAATAAATGGGAGAATTATTTAGGATCTAAGTAAATAAATCATGAGTCCACTGTGTATAGAAAAAATACTAAATTGTTTATAATATATTGTCATGTTTCTATACTGTGTCGATAAGCATTTTTTTTAAATACAGTACAACGCCAACTATCCAATTGGGTTAATCTTAATCCTCTGAAGTATATTTGCTTTTACAATTTTCCATAATGTCCAAAAATATTTTATTCCAAAAATTTCCAGATTGATAATATATGAACTTAATCATTACAAATTCTATGCTTCACATTTAATCAATTGACTAATGCTGGTCATTTGTGACAAGAAGATATTCATATGAACTATTGATGGTATTGAAATTATTTTTACAATGTTTGTATAGCCAGAATTAAAAACTAGAATGTTTGTTTTATTACTTTTATGGGAATTTTTATGTTTAATTCAATATAACATTTTTTTTCATTTATTCACGTTCTAACTCTTCTCTATTATGGATAATTGGCAATCTACTATATCCTGATATAGTTAATAAAGTAAATTATGGCCGTTACTACTTATCATTACTGAGGTATGATTGAATTGTCAAAAAAAAAAATACTTACAATATTTATACATCAATTATATCTTATAACAAAACAAATGGTTTACATAACACATATCTATATTAAATTATTCCGATGTAAACAAAACATTCATACTATGAACCCATTTCAATCCGTGCTATTTAAAACGTTGACTAGTTTCATTCCCAATGAAAATCAATTGTCATAACTCACAGTTTAAAAACAAACTTACATCCAAGCAAATTAAACTATTTCGACCATTTCAAAAACCATCATCAAATCACAAAAGTTTATAATTGCTTGAAACAGCCAGAAATATCTAGAATTATAAATAGATACTTGAATCAATATTATATTTAATTTACTTGACAATAATTTGTAATCAGATGTTGAAATTTTTTCAATATAATATATCTACATCAATATGGGTGCATCCACAAAAAATTATCATGCATCTGTTCAAAATTTTAAACTCCGATATTAGAGAAAATTTCTCCAATTTTATTTATCGAACAGACAAACATATTAATACAAATGTTTTTATGATCATATTGGATAAATTACGTCAAGCAATTTCAGATATCCCTTGACTAAAAATAATAATAATCACTTATGTATACACATCACAATTTTTATTCTCTCTTTGTTCCTTATTTTTATTGGAAATTCATGGTATTTTCTTACTTGACACTAGAACATGGCAATATGACATGGTTATATTCAGAATTAAATCCATTTTAGGAAGAAATAAGACGATCTTTTGTTAAATGGTAACTAAATTAAGACCTCATCCCATTTTAATGCATCATGAGATTAAAATTAAAATTGTAAAAAAAAAATCTCGAAAATTCGCCATCTTGATATCAGTTCGAGCATTTGAGGTCAAACAATTTAACCTATTCAATGAAGTTAATATTATTTCTGAATATTGTAAAAAAATATATAGACTTCAATAAAAACTTCACACATTGATTTGGCTTTTTTTATAAATGAGGATGTCCGCACAATCCGCCCAGCACGCTTTTTCTACCATCATATCTCGTTTCCTACTAAATTTATAAATCCATGTACCTTCTTGATTTCATTTTTAACTTAAGCACCAATTTTTTGGTCAACAGATATCAATAAATCAGTCTGTTATCAGCTCAACTACAATGTGTCAAGATTCATATTTTCTCTGCAACATTTGTTTTGGTTTAACTATATTGTTTGACTTCAAGCACTCGAATCCACAATTGTATATTTTATTACACGCTTCATCAACTCACCCTTTTACCGAACAATTTTTCTAAAAGGCATCAAAATAATTTCTTCTATGAATTAAATTCTTTTGCTGTTCATTTTTGATATTATACAAAGCCGTACGTAAAGAATTTGATTATAAAATAATTTAACCAAAGATTTTTGAGTACTATATAAACTTGAATGAAGGTTTGGAAAACAACATAAGTAGTAAGAGAAAATATTTTGAAATTAAGCTTCAATTAAGACATCTGAATATGGATGACACTGCCATCTATCTGTAATGACAAATAAATAATTTATTTCTTACAAAATATTGTTTTAAATAAATGTAAAATGAATATTTTATACTACGCTATTAATTACAAAGACTATTTTCTCACTACATATTTTTTTCTAAGTACACATTTTCAACAAGTACGTCAATTTCCAACATTACACATCCGTTACAGTGTTCCTATTCATAGTTAATACAATTGATTATTTAATAGAAATAGCGATGATATATTTTTAACAAAATAGTTTAGGCTTGGATCCTAAATAGTTTATATTCAATTTTTTTATTTGTTAGACATTACAAAAACTAGTTTTCTATTTATTTTACAGTCCATTCGTCTTTTGTCCGATAACTTCTTTGGCACAGGCTCTCAGCGATACATTTAAATTCGTACTTTGTATCTAATATACAAATAATTACATCGAGAATTATGACTACATGATATGCACACAATATTTCATACAATAATGTTGCTATTGTGGGAGACAAAAGGAATATCTAATAATAACAAATTCGAATCTATTACTGGAACACTATAGAGAAATTATGATCAACTGTTGACCGCAGTGGCAAAGAATCTTTGACAATCTCCAACTCACAGAGCATCATATGTGACTGAATGTGTAATATTCAAGAGTTTCTATTTCTTTTGTAAATGAAAACCTGTTAAATGAATGATTCAACAAAAAAAAATGAAAGAATGGAATGAGTAACTAAAAAAAATAGTAGACACTGATAGTCAATTGTCAGCCTACATTTTAATTTTTAATAATATAAAAATGATTTTGTTTTATTTCAATGAAAGGTATTCAAACTTTAATAAATAACAGACATTAATATAGAACTTTTTCACTATAAACTTCTTATTTCTTGATAATTTGGCTGTTTATTCATTAAAAAACTTTTTGTATGATTTTTCCGTTAACGATTTCAAAAAAAATAATTAAACTAACGACATCTATTAACAGATGATGGTAATCTCACTGAATTAATAATACACATGTATATAAAGATGAATCATTTTTTACTATTCATTTAAAATCAAATTATTTCTCACAGGTAAGTGTGCTTTGCCACTGGTTGATCATATTTTTTTTACATTCAACTAACTGTACAATAAAATCCGTATTTTGAGTCCTACTATTTTTACAATCCCACAAACAATTTCTAACTGTAAGTTTGCATGTTTACAATTCAAGCAACACACGGTACATTTAAGGAGTCCTACAGCACAAGCCTCAGCATTCATACAAATTTAATATAGCCAAATTTGGTTCTTTTCAAATACACTTACTCTTCTAATTTACAAGTCATTCCGATCAAGATCTGTAAATACATTCTATTCTAAATGAATTTTGATAATACAATTTCGTATTAATGTTTGTATGGCAGGATTACAAATTGGTGCTTTGATGAATAAAAAAAAATGTGATATTACTTTCAACTACCCAATTAAATAAGACAGGAAATTTACATTAACATGACATATAAAGTTTAACAATGTAATACTAATTTACTATCAGATGTAATTCAAAACGTTTTTCTTGCTATGTTTAATTTCGATCGTATGCACTTTTCCAATTAACATCAGTCTCGAAAAATCTAACAGTTCATACCCTCTCCTTAACCTAATCAATTTTGATTATTATTAATTTGTGCTGTGGAACTACTCATCTAAATACTTTATACAAGACAAAAATTTTCGATTCACTATACAGTGTTAAAAAAAGAAACACTAAAGACGATAAATTAAACAAAATAAATTCATTTGTAACGTGGATTTTTTTATTAAAATGGTCAATATAACCAATGAATTTTGCAAAATTAATTTTCCGTCACAAAATACAGTGGCACCTCGGTATACGCCCACTTTGGAATAGGCCCAATTCGGATAATTTTTTGTTTTGTATACGTCCATAATCTGTTATGTGTTATCTACAATGTAGGGTTTAAATTATTTTTTACACCCCCATCAATGCATAATATACCAATGATAGGATTTTTTTATGGTTACAGATTCCTTTATTTCTTATGGAAAAAAATCGTTTGGTATAGGCCCTGTTTGGCATATTTCCAAGGATCTGAAACGGATTAAGGACGTTTACCAAAGTTACACTGTACTTTAATTTCTCAAGCAAATACCTATCGATGAAATCTATCTTTCTCTTCAATTATTACAAATGTCAAAAATTGACATTTTGAATTACACAAAAGGCAACTTCTCTCAGTCTCTAAAATGTGTAAAAGTACACATTGTGCGAATCGAGGCCAATTATGAATTTATTATTGCTGAATATTTAAAAATAATGGTTTCCTCGCCTGCCTAATCGAGTATCATTTGCACCAATTCTATATAATTCTTGAGTACCTCTTATATGTCAATAATGACTTAGCACAAAATCAGCAAGTCGGTATACATTCATGTAGATATATTGAAATAAACAGTCAAAAGTCATATATTTATAAAACTCACTTAACAATTGTGATTCTATAGATTAAAAAAACATTGTCAATAGCTATTTTGTTATCAGTTAACTGGTATAAGAATATACTTGAATGGGTGATAGCCAAGTTATGCTGGATCTCCAAACTAGGAATATCACATTTTGATTCTACACCCAAAAATAGCAAAAAAACCCAGGGATCATAGTTACAGAATGGAAGATGTTTCAATGAGAATTCATTACACTCCATAACTCTGAAATTGTGGATTTATTCGGTCTATATGTGTGCACACACTAAGAAAACATAATTACTATCAAATTAACATACACATGTTGAATATTAAATAGTATTTTACAGATTATTTAGTTTTGCAAATGACTATTTCGGTTGTAACACCATTATCAAGAGCGACTGAAGATATTATCGGCAAAACTAAAAATTATTATCAAATATAATTAATTCTTCCTGCTACAATCGTAATTGATATAGCTATTGACAAATTAAAAAAAAAAAGGAAACTAAAAATTCAATTATTCAACCATATATAAAGGATATAGATTCAAAAATAAACTTACGGTATGACATAATATATGTCAATAGAAATAATAATTATAAAAAATTATTTTTCTTTTTTTATTTACACTATATAAATTAAAAATAAACATTATCAATAAAATACCTAGCTAATCCACTATCTTTAATATTATACCATAAATTGGATTATGTTATACATAAAGCCTTTGGTTATTTCCGAAAATGGCACCTCATACCTGACACAAGCTAAGAAAATTGACTTTAACCCTATACAGAAACTCAAATATCTCAAACACTATCACATACTCATCAGCTGAATTTGTATAATATATTCACATAGGTTTATGTAATATGCATACAAATTGAACAGTCCAAAATAGACATGGAGAGATCCAAAATTGAATTTGCATAATCAGATTGAGATCTCTATATGTTTTTAGAGATGACTAAATGAAAAAAAAAGTTTTTTTTCATATCTTCAAACCCTTAAATTAAAAAATATACATGGTACAAACAAATTAAATGAACATGGTAGTGGTAATATAGAATTATGTAAATCTTATATATTTTTCTCTATGTACATATTTGTCGCTGTGTTTATATAGTTGAAATTTACAAGTTGCTTTTTCATGTGTACAGGCATACACAAAAATAGTCCTAATCTTCATAAAAATCTCGGTTAAATTGGTAAAAAGGAGTACTTAAGTTAGTCACAGAACTTCTTGCAGTTTTCATGTTTCAGTTGGTAGCAAAAAATTTCTCATCACTCGGATATTTTGACGTTTCAACTGCACATGGGCAGAATGCCTCATCTTCCAAACATCTTTCAAAACAGAGGTCAGACACGTGAAAATGACTCGCTCTGATGTAAACAAAGAATAAATGATACAACACTTTATATTTTGCAAATCGGTAGACGCAGAAACGAAACATTTAAAAACTTATGTAGTATTTAATTTATTCCATTTTAATCCTAAGCTAAAACAAGTAGATATGACCAACAAAAACATAACATTACAAAAATTGTACATTATATTTATTACAACTATCACAAACGGATGAGGTTTGGGTTTCTTTAAAAATAAATACTCGTATTTTAGGAAGGTATTAAGTTTAAAAATATAGCTTCAGTGTTATTTCGAGATGAAGCGCTCCATTGACAATGAACATTAAAACTTCAATCTACGCAAGTGATGTGTGAATAGGGCTTCCAACTTGCTGCAAACGGAAGCATGAAAATTGCGAAAGTTCTGTGACTAACTAAACAAAAGTACTTCTTAACCAATTCAACCAAAATCTTATAGAAATCTCTATATTATGGAAGCTTTTTACTTCAAATAAATCATTACAACAAAACTACATTTTGAAATAAATATTTGCATAAAAAAATGGAATTTACAATCAATTCTTCAAGTCAATATATTCAAGACTTATATGGTTCGTTTCGTTCAAATAAATCTATAACAATGTTAAAAACATTATTTTCGTATGTCTTTGACTATATTTGGACTTAAGCACATTTTTATTACTTACTCATTCGACTTCAAACAAAATTTTGACTAATTATTGTAGAATAGAAATTCATTGATATAACCACTACAGACCAAATACTAACAATTTTATTTCTATTGATCAGCATCCTGTACATTCTGTAGATTTAAAAATCTAAGCATAAAGCCAATGTAATTGGCCAATTATTATACATAAAATAGAAAAAGAATCTCATAATATCTAACTAGAGATAAAATAAATTGAAGAGCATCCATACCAAAACAAACAAATCCACAGCTTGGTGTTGCAACATGTGTGAATGTTTGTTCGGGACAGCAAAAAATATATGTTATACTGGAAATTTCGTTACTCCGGTATTCGTTATAAAGAGATTTAACCCTTATATACAAAAAAGCGTAGTTGTCTTAATCTAAACTGTGGATTGGTTTTTTTTTTATTTCTTTTGTATGTAGTTCATTCATGTCTTGGGTTGAAATTCTCGATAGTATTTTTGACATTATTTTCCATGTAATATCTTCTACAATCTGATCAATCCTTGATGCTAAATATAGCAAGCAATATCTTAAAATTTGAACAACATATGAGTGAAAGTTTGCATGAGATCAATGAATAATATCCGATGAATGAAATTATACAATGTCAGGCTTGTGAGTCTGAATTCGGGATATTGACAACAGAGTATTTCGACGCTAGAGAGGTGCAGGCAGTGGAGGTCTGCGATCGAGGGTGCCAGTCCCACTCGCTGATTTGCCAGTTGGAGGGTGCCGCCTGTGAAGTTCACTTACCGTGATTGCTACTTGCACTACGCCTTTACCCTCCAACACATCTGCTGCACAACATAGAAGTTTCTGGAAGAAATAATAAAGAACAAAATTAAATACAAAGTGAATACCCATTGCTATATTTTAAAGAATTAAAATCAATTGCATACATCATGGGTCGGCAACCTTTTGTTGTAAGAGGGCAAATATTTTATGTGGGGATTAGTGCGGGCCATTATGTCATTACAGCACGCACCAAAACACTTCGTGGGCCACATGCAGCCCGCGGGTTGTCAACCACTGGCATAAATTATAAAAAATATCTTTAAAGATTCAATATTAAAAATCTTCAGAGATTATAATTTGGTTAGGATAATATCCAAGTAGGATATCAACTGAATGAAGGCTTTAATAACAAAGGCTCGTGGAAATAGTTACGATATTTTCCCACACTGCTTAGATCCATATCCCTGTCTTGGAGCAATTGACTTTTTCTATTTGTGGATTGTTCTATTATCATTATGACTAAAAACAAATAATTAAATTCGTCATTATATTCAATAAGTCTCCTTTAATTATGTAAATAGCAACACAAGAAAGGGATTTTTTTATAATTTGATTTTACTCACAATAATTTAAGACTACAAATGTGCAAAAACTAAGGTTTTGAAAATAGAAGAAATATAAAGTAGATTACAGCATGCCTGAGGCACATCTCATATGTGCTCTGCTTAACACTAGCTTGGAAAAGTGGAAGCGAAGATGTCATAAATTCAATTTACAAATTTTGGACAATCCACAAACAGCAGGTAGCTAATCAACCCATTTAATTATATTTCAATACAATTTCTCAAAGATTTAAGATTTGTACTTAATTCTTATTATAATAACATTCACTTACCATATGTAATCAATAATTAATTTGAAAATAAAGATAAAATACTAATAAAATTCTAAGATAAGAAGAAAAATCAATTGATATACTCATAAATAGTTTTATTCCATATATTAGCAGCATATAATATATATAACGCAATAATATTGTAGCAGACAATGTTTAACAAATATGTGGCGCTTGTTCAGCAGATCCAAGCCGTGAAGGTACACATTGCAAATTAACAGTAATTATCTATGGCTAAATTTAAATTTTTATAATTGAATAAATGTTTGTCATCATATCCATACTAAACTAGATTTGGCAACAAAACGTTCCTAAGGCAGACATGTATAACAAATAGTACAGAGCTTGTCTCATTCTTTGGCCTGCAAAGCGAATAATTAAGCTAGCAATTGAAATAACTGAATGTAAATAATAAATAAATAAGGGACTTCAAATACAATGTCACCATTGTGTGAATACATCTTAGACATGGAGATGATAAGTTGCATATACCACAGTAGAGGCTGATGCATTATGTTATATTGTAAAAATCATCAACCTGAATAATAAATAGGATGACATGTGACATCATTACCATTTTTAGAAAAAGGCAATTGCAAAATGGAGAGTGGCAAAGTTGAAAAGAAGCCTAGTTGCACAATTTCAATGATTAATAAATAATTACAACTTGGTTTCAAGCTCTTTACAAGTATTCTGATATCAGATTATTCGTGTTTCAAAAAAAAAAAATCATTTCTTCATTATACTAAAACCGAAATGGATATTTTACAAAATAACTGCCATTGTTAATCTCTGTTAATCTAATACTAATTTAAAATTAATAAATTGATAAAATTGTCATGAATACAACAATCGATGTAAATACAAACTAAATTAGTAAGCGACCATTATAGGTCTAAAGGATTGGGTGAAGCTATACAACAACTCCCTTAGATACAACCTCTTTAAAAGATGAGAAATATTAGCGTTTATTTTAAGTACCCAATAACCATATTATTTGAGTAAAAGTAAAAATTATAATTTATAAGTACGCAACAATAAAAGTAGCTGTAAATTATAATATTAGTAGTAGATGAAATCTTAAATTAATAGTCTTTAATATAGAATGTTTAAACGGACCACATTTGTGACAAAAATGCAAAATTTTTAAAGGTTTTCCATAGGTAATATAATTTTGTTTTAAATATTTTCTCCGTGGAGATTCCGAATTTGAAAATAATATAGTTTTTTTATTAAATAAATACTAATTGCACTAATTTTGTTGTACATAAAAAAAACTAAATCATACTTCAGTTTCAATAATACTGTCTTCTTTTTTTAGTAGATGCATGGATCAAAATCCTACTGCATAAAATATAGTGTTGATTATTAAAAATCAGAAAATATATTTATCACCAAGTAGTTATAAAAAAATCTTAATCACTATTAAAATCATTACTGAATTTACTTTTTCAGAATCCTTTACCTTCTGTGGAATATCTTGTATAAAAAATACAATGCTCTCGAATTTCATGTTTTCGGCTTTTGTACATTTTTCAAACCAACTGCAAAATGCATTCAATGATGAATTGTAAGGCAAGAAATTATCAGAAATTTAATTGTAAATTAACTCAGTGATAACAATTCAAAATGTCTTAATAACTCTATATCAACATACCATCAAATCAACCAGTCAAAAAATCATAAACAAATTTTTAAAGCGTAAGAATTCAATACTGATAAATGTAATCACAAATTGCAAACAATATTTGGGGAAATTAAAATTAATCTTGAAAATTATGATAAGTAGACATCAACTATATAATTAGTAAGTACGTTATTTAATTCATAAACTCAAAAAAAATGCAAATGTTGTACTCTATATTGTAAATCTTATAGATAAAACAAAACAAATCAAATCCATTCGATATGGATTTAAAAGCCAAAACCCTACAAAATAAAATACATGAAACAATTATGATAAGAAAATATATTAGAGAATTAAAATTAACACAATGGGAATAATAAAACACAATTAAATTATATCTCTAGCAGTAAAGTTAATAAGTATCGTAATTATCTGAAATTTGTAGGCTTAAAATATATTAGTAAAAACACAAAAATAATAACTTGGGAATTGACTAGAGAAACTAAAATAATTAATCTTAGACATAGCTAATAATCAAAAAATCAATTCATTGTAATTAAACGCAGGACAGCCCAGCAGGTGAGTGATTGGCTGAAAACTAATCCTCATGCAAAACAGTCAGAAGTGAGAAAATATAAAGTAAGTAGTTAAGGTGAAAAATTGAAAATCATCGGGATTTAATAATAAAAATAGTTATTTTCAGATGGAAAATGGTTTTTTTATCTCAGAGAATTTATAATAGTGTAGTATCAGCTCACTTAAATTATACTTAAAGTACCAAAGTATATATTAATGTAATCAATCTGGTATTAAGCCTAAATATTAATTCATAATTCAATGACTAGTACTTATAAGAGATAGTACTAAGTGTGTTAACATTATTTCATTGTTATTCTTTGCAGAGAATATAATAATAATAATAAAAACAATATTTCATTATTTATGGCCACATAAATTTTTATAAAGCTTTCCCTAACTGGAATGGCATATTCATAATAATGTTACAGTAGCCAATAATTATAATACTTCCACAAAGTCTCATTATAGCAAAAACTCCTATGTTAATAATGATATATGTTTTTGAATAATAGGTAATAAGATATATTTCAAGTATACAATGTATATAAAATTCTTAGGCACATGTCTATCATCGACACTATTATGTAATACAAAATATTATTTTAGATTACACATTTGTATTATTTCTAATTTAAGCAAATGAAAAAGAAAACCTAATTGAAAGAGCTGCAATAACGTATATACAAAATATTGTTGTATTGTGTTTAGCATAAGAATTCTATGTACCAATGATCTAAATAAATTCAGGTTAAAGCTGAAACTGGATGTAGATATAAAATTGTATTTATAGATGCTACATCCAGAATTAAATAGTAATAACTTGGATTTGATATTTTATTTATTGTAATAGAATGAGGTAAAAAATGTAGCTAACTAGGCTTAAATCTTTGGAGGGTATTGTTTCAAAACTACAATTCTTAATTTTTATTTGTTACTATTTTGAACTAATATGATGAATCACTATAGACATGACTTAGAAGTGATGGATGAGTTTTTATTGAATTTCACTTGTCATTATGTGAAGATCGCTTTTGAAAAGATTTTTAGTATGAGGGCGCCATAAGAAAGTATGTTTTAACTACTATCGCTAAAATTCATTTTGGCACATAGGCTCTATTTCATTACAGGGTTTCAATAGGAAATACATAGGAGTAAGATAAGCGAGCATAACAAATTTAATAACTATAAGCAATACACAGTTAAAATAATCTTAATTAGCTTATAAATTACAGGAGTAAATACATCAGTTGCGGAATTAATTGATTTCCTACTAGGCTGATCAAAGAATGTTTTGATGAGAGTTCTTAAATTCCACTTGACTTTTATAAGTCAAGTGGAATTGTTAATTGGAATTATGGAAGATATGCATTTTTTATGAAATGCTAAATGAATTAGTATGCAATACGATTAGATAATATTATTTATCATATAATGAAAGCCGAAAAAGTAATAATTATGTCTAAACCCGCTTTTTGAATAAAATCCAAAATATATTTTCTCCTCCGAGTATTGTGATTGATTTCGGAATGTCTTCCTAATGTTATAAGCACCGGGTCTGCTCCAATAATATTTTAATAATTTAGATAGAACAATGATTCCTAGTAATTAATAATTAAATTGTTTCTCTCGTATCAATTCACTTTCTTGCCTACCCTATTCAATCCTTTTCAATCTTATATTTTGATCACCGCGAAATCATCTCAACGTGTACTATAGATTCCGATTTTAAAATTTCTATAATAGTCTTTTCAAGGGAATGTTAAAAATTCCTGTAAAAAAATAAATGCCAAAGGAGGAAATACAATATTAAAGTCTTAATTTTGAAGTATAATTTTTCCCATCCGTATTCACAAATTCCCTTACATTTTAACAAGGCAACAATTCATACCACCAACTCCTGGTGTATAATATTAAAATCTTCATTTCCTTTACCATTTTTGTATAAAATAAATATATTCTGTAAGAACAAACGAAACCTTATTTTATCAATATTCTACCTTAGCCTAAAAAGGCAACATTGAATCTAACCAAATCCATTTGTGTCTGACTTTGCTTCTTACTGTATACTTAAAAGTTTTATTATATATTAAGAAATATTTAGGTTAATATTATAAAAAAGACGCTACTGGTCTGATACATTACAATATTACTATACTCCAAATACTCTTGCCTATTAATGTCAATAATACTAATTGTGTCGAATTGTGTGCTACTCAAAAACTTCAATACAAATTTGTATGTAAAATTGTGCAATTTTGGTCAGTGTTACTCCTGTTTTTAGATATTAATGCTTTGTATTGACTAAGGTCACCGTTATAAAGATACATTCATGTGACATAAAATGTCTAAAATACTGCTGACATTTAAAAACTAGATGTAAATTCATCCATATGAATGACAATGGACATATTTTTATAACCGTGACCATACATCGAATATAGCTGTTTTTTTGCATCAAAGAATTAAGATTTTGCAAATAAATTGGTGTGTTTTACCATTCATCGATACCAGACATAAAAATGATGTCTAAATTTTTTACACCATCGGTAGCGTCTACCTTAGAGTTCTGATTGAATATAAATAATACACATCATCTTAAACGTACAGTTTTTGGCTTAGAATTACGATATGCATACTATGTATTAAGTACTATTACTACAGTAAGTACCAGTAAAACATTAAGAGTAGGTATTATACAACCTAGAAGTAAAATGGAATATATAAATTTTCTTAAGTATTACATATTTAATTATAAAACACTGCATGGTGTTTGATTAGTGGAAATAAATCACTGGGGAATTATGAGATTTTCTGGCATAGTTTTTGGCATTCTAATTTCTAAAGTGGCAATACTATAACGGTTTATAAGAAAGTCTTTAAATCACTCGGTTATGTTGAACGCAAAACATTAGAGGTAATGGTCAAAAATTACATTTAATACGATCTATACCCAGCAGCATCCCGTTAGAGCCTCAAAATTATGTAGTTCAAACTGTTATCAAGACATTTTAATCGGAGAATATTTCGATGAAATAAATTTCTGATTGTCTTTTAATTATTGTACTCGATACAGCAATGATAAAATCAGGAAAATATTTTGTCCATTTTGGTTGTTAGCGTATTAACAAAATATTTAAACTCATTAAATAAAACAGGTGTGTAATATAAAAGATATGTGATTAATTTAAAAATAATAAAACAACATCTATGTAACTTTGGCATTAGTTATTTGAAAATGAATACACGAATTAGGCTTTTGTAATAATAGCGATAATGTAATATATATACACACCGAGTTAACTAAGAATACAAAAATTGAAACATTTATTTCACACATAAAAACACAAAATTACTTAATTCTAATGCCATACTTACAAGGAATGGTTACTTATTTGACAAAAACACATTTTCAGATCAGAAGACAATGCATATAAATCAGAAATCTATCACATATTAACTGTATTTGTAAATAATTAAATATTCTATTAATAGAAGAATATTTAGAAGAGAAAAAAAATTAATAATTAAGCAGATATTCTTGTTTACTCAACTGTTTTATCAATTAAAATGTTTATGGAATAATCATTGTAAATAATTAATTTTATCTGTATATTAAATGTCATCCTTCAGTTTATATGAATGTTAAATATATCCCTATTACACATTCACTAAAATTATGCATATTAAAATATGAGGCCTCAATACAACAAGCTCAATCAAATTCATACCAATTTTACTGACAAACTTGCAGTAAATTAATTAATTAGGTAACGGGAAGACATACAAAAGGATCAGAGTGGATATGAATACGCCCAAACAGAACCGGGATATGAACCGATCAGACTCGTCATCGATATTAATATTCACCACATTTTCATCTTGAATAGTATTCAAATTATCTTTAATATCCAAATTCATGGCTGATCGCTTATCACTGAAATATCTAATTCTCTCAGTGACTACGGATTGCTCCGATAAGTGCTTGCCATTTTGAGTTAAAGACTGTTCACAATTAAGTGAGCTCTTTGTATCGTTCAAAAGAGGCACGACAAAATTGATCTTATCCGTCTTACTGTAAGGACCGTACACATTTTTCTGGGAGATCTGGTTCTCATCTTGGGCCGATCCATTTTCTACATTATTCATTTGACACATTTTATTATTATCGAGAATGATATCAGCATTATTGTTTTCAAAATGCAAATTGTCAAGTCTATTAACAATAAAATTATTCGAATCGACCTGAGGAAGATCATTGGTTATTGACAACACATCCGATTGATCATTGAATGAATTTGAAAAATTGCTAATACACCGATCTTCAGCGTAACGGTTTCTATGAGCTGGCCTACTTTGAAAGAAGTTTAGATTATTACGAAACCTGGCTGACGTGTTATCAACTTGTTCACCATTATTCGATTCAGATCCATCAGTAACGTCTGATATTTCTGATTTGGTGATTATCGAATCGGCAAACTCTTCAGTGTCTTCTTGATGTCTGTATTGGTTATAGGGATCTGCGTTTCGTTCCTGGGATATCGGCACAGGGTGATTGTCAGTGGCGTGCGCTGTAGCAATCCGGAGGGATAGCAAAGAGGTGACCGTGATGAAGACGGCCTCTGTCCTCTCATAAGAGAACTCCGGGCGCATTTCCTCCAACGGCAGAATGTCTTGCGGATCGCAAACGGCCCCCTGCAACCAACCACAACACACGCCACTGTCAATCACTGCCTCCATTTTTTTTTATATCTATTTACACCTAAGGTAATAGCCAAAACCTCTGTAAAAAATTAAACCAAACCAAAGCACAGGTCCATCCCAGTTATAACAATATACCAAAAACAGATTACATCAGTGAAATCTAATCAAAGGAATTTATTTTGATTTAAATTGAAAATCAACATGCATCTAAGGTAATACTAAAAAATTAAGATACAACATATAAAATTAATCAAATAATTAAAACTCCACAAAAACCATTTTTGTTAACTATTTTTTGCAAACCACTTTCCAACAGCCAATTATAATATAAATGTTCTGACACCATATTTATACAATGTATTTAGTATAATTTTGTGCAAATAAAAATAAATTTTACAGATTAAATAAATATTATCATATCTAAATACAAAATCAAATTAAAATTACCAAAAACTGAAATTAATTTGTTAATTAAGCATATTGAGCATACCTATTTGGCATAACTGCATTGTATTATCATTGAAATTTTATTTTAATTTTATATTATTGACCAATTATAATTCAATATATTTGTCATAATTAGTACAAGTTGTAATGTTATTTTATCAACAGAAAAAAACAATACAGCTGCACATTTTGGTAGTATAATCAAATTATTATAATGCAAAAGGATTGGGTTAATAATATTTAGTTGAATATAGTTATTAATTGGCAAATAAATATTATAGGGAGAGTTAAAAAAATAATGGCTATACTGATTTTGCTTTGAAATACAATGAACGATAAAATAAAATTTACATAAAGAATCGAAAACCCCCAAATAATAGTAATAAAATAATCAAAAGTAAAAATTGATTATCTTACCTCATCAACTCCAATTTTCCTGCAAGCTTCAAGAAAGTTGTCCACATTCCGTCTGCATCTAGCCATTGAAAGTTTCGGCTGAAAGCAACAAAATAAAAAATTATCTAAGATGCTTGATTTTGCTTTCGACAGAGTATTTTTAGCGTACTAAATTTTCAAATATCCCTAATTTTTTTCCTACTATTTCTAAATAACCCATGAAAAAAAATTATGTCATATACTGCAAAATAACTATTATAAATCATAGTGTGAATATCAAAATTTGTATAGATAGGGTAATTTACAGAAATTTCCATTAACTGCCAATAGTACAAACCAGTAACTAAGTAAGATGTGTGAAAATATCACATACAAACTATACAATGTGATACATTGAATATTTCAGTTTATAAGTTTTTCTATCAGCTGAAAGAGGCAAATATATGATATACAAGTCTGTTATTTCAATTAAATCCAATACCTGTGCAGGTGATGGTACATATACTGATGTAACAGATCGAGGCCGCACATTATTAGCCAGGTGACACAAAACCACTCCATCTGCTAGGACAGGAGCCAGGTCTCTAGGTAGTGACATCTTTAAGCGGTTTTCAATAATCTGAAATGGTTTTTATAGATTTTATCAAAGATTATATGATTATTACATCAATGAAATCATAAAATAGATTCCCAAAAGAACATCAGATCATTTGCTTCATTTAATCACACATGGCAAAATCTTCCACAAGCAGAATATATGAAAATATACCATATTCCAAACGTATTAACCACTTTACGGTCACGCTATAGAGCAACCACTCAGCAACACAGTGACGGTTACTTGAG
>JAGVSQ010004896.1:0-18564 GCA_022683975.1 Rhyacophila evoluta | reverse complement strand
TCCCGTCGAATAAAGTAGATCGCTTCTCGATATCAGAGCTCTAGGATACGCCTGATAAAGACCAAATATAAGGATGGAGCAGGTAAATGTTCGGCACATTAGGTACTAAATTTTAATAAAACATATCGATATATAAAATGAAAATTATTTCACTTCAGTGTATTTAATTTTCTTAATATTACAAAGCTTATTTTTTACAAGGTCTTTTAGTCATAGTGAATAATTTTTAAAATATATATATATATTGCAAACTTATGGGCATCGATATATAACTTCTTTAATATGTCCATGGATATCAATGAAAGACAATGTCCGTACCATAAATATTATATTGTATATTCACTGTAAATGTGATGAATATGATGATGTGTTCATACGGTTTTTTATAGTGTGAAGAATTTATTAGTTTTTTAGTTTTATTCGTTGTCGAACAATTGCTCAACTCATCATCTATCGATGTCTCAAATCTAATTACAAATTGAAATACAATTTATTATAGTGTTTAGAAAGAGGGAAAAATGGAGAGTCTAGAATAATTATCCTCGTGTGCTAAATGATTTACAAATACTCTCTTTCATCCATTCAGCAAATGACTGTCCATACTAAGTGAAAGCGAGGCTTTATTACATTTAACATTTTTAAGCAGCTTTAGGATATAATGACGCAACGTAATTTTAAGTAGCAACACACGCATGCTTACCATCTTTGCAAAAACCATACCAAGGAATACATGTTTTTCTTTCAACACATATAATTGATGAATAAATAAGATAAAGCAAAGTGAAAACGAAGAGTTTTTTCTAGTAGTAAGCTATATTTTATTTTATTCGTGTTTCTTTCACCTAAGAGAGACATAATCCTATCCTCTACGCCATATCGTAGACCCTAAGCTACGAGCTACGACGTTCAGCTTAATCAACACGTATGAAATGACATGGAGTTTATTATACCAGAATTCATTCAAAATATATATTTTTTGAAGATATTGTAATATTTTCTGTATATGGTGTATTTAATTCACCAAATTATGCACGTTTGTCGTCTTGGTTGATTAATTGATAAACGAGTATGATTCCATATGCATAGTTGTAAGTTGAACTACATTGAAATATATTAAATAAAATTTATATATGAAACTTAAATTAATATGCAGCAGGAATCGAGCGATTGGATAACAACGAATCTTAATTAAAATATAATCTGATAGTATAGGTCTTGTTGATATCCATTTATGCTCCACGTTGGGATCTGACATGGTGAAATATTCGTATTTTCATGTTTACGATTGTGTGGTCATCCAAAATAAAATCATAATTAAATCTTCAGTTTTTATTTTTTTCAAGAATTTTTTACAGTCATTTTAATTGTGACGCCATTAATACCGTAAATACTTAAACGCATTTAATTACATTTTATACTGATACGTGAAATTAAAAACAAATAAATATGTATGCAATATTTCCCCCTATGGCGTAGAGGTCAGTGTGCGTGCCTAACAATTCGGAGAATGCGGGTTCAATTACCCATCTGTTGGATTTTTAAAAATCCAAAACACTGGGCTTAATGCCTATTGGGTTGAGTAATTGTCTGATAAACAATTCTCGTGAAAAATAATATGTCGAAGACGTTTTCGCGTTGCAGAGATTCATATACTCTACTTTCGGAGTGGATATCTTCATACCGTGTAGATCCATATGCTTCCAGGTGGCTAAAAAAGAAATGCACGTTTCAGTGCCATATGTTGCCGGTTTTAATCCCATATTGCTAGTATTTTTCAAAAATGCAAGGACTAAATGTTCAATACTTATTAATCACTTATCGTAAAAAATAATCTAACACAAAATATGCGCTTCCATTGTAGGCACGATACTTCTAAATGATACCAAACTTATCTTATTTTTTAACAGTTTTTTTAATCTTCACTATAGAAATATCGATTCAATATCTGTCATTACATTAATAAAATAAATATAGAGCTATATTACGTTCTTAATTTAAAGTTTCATGACAGATGTTATGATATAATAAATAGCTAACGATCAATTTTTAATATTATTTTATAGGTATTATGTTTCAACCATTGCATATAGAATACATAGTAATTTTCTGATGATGATAAATATGTTGACCTATAATATTCCAATTTAACTTTAAATCAACACACACTCTTAGTGTAGTACTGTTACTATAGAAAAAATATGTACTTCGTAGTATTGGCTTCAATGTGTGCGTAAACATATTGTGTTGGTGTGAGGAAACGGAAGAAGCTACTGCCTTACTTTTACTTGTATTAGTAGTCTTGCATAATGTAAGCAGAAATATAAAACCGCACAAAATATCAATGAGTCGAATTTTAATTGAATTTCATCTACATAACATATCGAGAATATGGTGAAAGAATGCACTAAGTAAGATTTTTATTATTATCGGTTTTAAATGTCAAAATATATTAAAAATTAAACACTGAATACTTGTATGGTTTAAAAAATACATAATTAATTGATATTTTATTTTGATAATAGATCAGAGTTAATACTTTAAAAGTTATTATTTCAGAATTGGTTTTCATCACTTAATGATTTCTGTCAGTATACCGTCGATATCTTAATCGATAAATTAACAAAATAAAATGTTTTGTACCTATTTAGTAACACTTTGCAATTTTATTATCAATTATCATTTCATGAAACTTTGCTTATTTCCCATTTCTGTTGGTAGAATATTTTGTGATATATTTAAAAACGGTCTTTTTTCTTCGGTCTGTGTGATGCATGTCCTTATAAATTAGTAGGAGACATGGGTTGAGTAATTATTGTAACTGCGTAATTTTAAATACAGGAATTCTAACAAGTTCAAATATTATAAGCAACCAGTTATGCGTAAAATAGTATGATTATTTAAATCTACCCGCTATAAAGCATATCGTGATGAATGAATTAATTGTTTTTAGTTTCTTATTTAAATGTATTAAAAATTTATCTACGCGAAATATGTATGTACCGCCATATTTTAGATATTGTCAGATCAAATAGTAGTCTTTTTCATGTTCGGTTTGACGTTTTCGGTTCCGTCTTTTACGCCATTTCATAGTAGGAAGAGACAGGGAGGCTCGAGTCGGGCATCGACCGGCGACGGAGGAGAATGGGGGTTGCGATGACGCGTGCGCGCCACGTGCGAGTCAGAATGCCTTGTGCGTGGCTTACACGCCGTGCGCTATACGGAAATGTAACATTTTTACGATTGGACTCTGTCTAAAGTTGAATCGTTTCGTGTATTTTGGCTGTCACAAATAATAATTTGTGACGGAAATTAATAAATATTGGAGACATTTTACGCATAAATATAATAATACACTATACTATTATACTACCGTCACAATAGAGTATCGAATGCTGTAGATTACTTAACGATTTTGACCAAAATTTTCTTTACACTGTCACAGTGAGACAAGCAACTAGAAATGCAATTTTAGTGAGTTTCAATGGAAGAAATACACAGCATAAACCTCACAAGAGCTTTAATTTAATCTTATAAGAATGGTTGGTTCTTAAAGTGTGTCAGATAATATCTTGGTGATTTTAAATGCAGCATTTGGCGGATGTAAGGAATTTTTTCAAGAACCGCATGCTATTCATATGCGTATCGTGGTATATAAGTGTTAAAGGGTTCAATTGAATACAGTGATTTTGTCATCCAACTAATCAAATTGATTTAAGAGACATGGATAATTGCTCATCTTTTTTTTTGTTTTTGATCTTTAATTTTATATAAATCGTTAGTATACTCGTATGAATTGCGAAAAATTAGTTTGTATATTGATTGTTCATCACTTTTTCTTCTGCTGCAGCCTAGGTTACCAGAGATCTCGACTATCATCCATATTTATTTAAGCAAGCTTTACTCTGGCTCACATAGAGCACTCGAAAACTAAGGAAGTAAATGACTTTGTTTATCATATCCATTATTGAGAACCTCAGAGACTAATTTTATTTCATATGCGGACAGTCAATCCTTTTCTAAAGAGACATTCACAAATATGTTGGCAGATAGTTCCTCGTATAGCAAAATATATAATGCCAATCATATCTTATCTATTTTTAGTTTCAGTCAATCAACTTTGATATTTTTATTAACTGCGTCTACAATATGACATAGATCATTATATATTATTGTTTTAATACATATTCTTGTTTCCGTGTATAATCTAATTTACTCCAACCAATATTTTGAAATGTTATTACTGTAATACTCTGAACACTTTATATATTATATGATATACTCCTCCAAAGTATTGACGTATAATGTGGAAGATACTTATAATAACAGATAAGATTTTGATATAACAAGTGATGGTGATACTTTATTTAGAACCAATAGAAAGAAATAAATAGTAGATGGAATATATATAAATATTAACAGTACTATTGTATTTGCTGCTGTGACTAATTTAATATTTATAAATCGATTATTAATATGTAATTTAATACTTTTGCTCGATGTTAAATAATATATGCACAACGAAACATAATATTTTTCATGAAAATTGGAGTGAGACTATTTCAATAATAATTGGATAGTGCGGTGGTTGCCATACGGTCGTTAAATAGCGTAATATAATAATATTTTGTATGGTACGATAAAGAACGATGATAAAAAGTTATAAAGAAGGAATATGTAAAAGTAGCTCGCCAGACAATTTCAATTTCCGATAGTAGCTTGCATATTTATTAAGTTTGACGACTACTGTGATAGTGTGTTTATGAATGCCATAACATCTTAGATATTGCTATGTAATGGTATTTATTGTTTACATAGTTGTAATTATATTTTTTAGTTGGTTAATCGTTGAAATAAAATCAGTGAATTAATCTGTCGTAGCAAGAATCGTAGAGCTTCCGCGTTATTGTAGACGCCCGCCTTGGCAGATAATCGTAGCCGCGCAGTTGTAGGCCTGGTGTAGGGTAAAATCAGCCGCTCGTCCCCCCAAATAGTTCCCATACCCCGCGCCTGTACCAAAACATCACTGCACGGGCGGTGCCTGGACCCTAAAAACAATAAACCGAGTCTCTCGGCGTCAAAATACAACCTGCGAGTGTGTCAAAACTCCCTAAAATGGCTACGCTATACATAGTGACCGAAAAAACTTCAAAATATCCATGTATATCGGTAATATAGGTGAATTTGTGATGTGAATACTGCGTGTGGTGTGGTTTGATGGTGGAAATGAATCAAAAAAACAACCGCTCCGGCGTTCTATAACTCAATATGTGCGTTATCGTTTAGATAATAATAATATATCAAAGTGATCGTTTATCGTTAATAATGATTAAACTAAGTTAATATTTATATAAAAAACACATAACATAACATTGTCGTTTCGATGATTCAATATTTAAATACTGTAAGTGAGATGAATAATTTGTTTGTAAACAGACTCTTATATCAATGTTATAAAACTTTGTTATCGCGATGTTTTAAGCGTGTTAAATGATGCGTGAAATTGTTTATTAAATATTAAAACATTTAATTAATTAAACGCAAATAAAATTTTTGATTTAATCGTGAAATAAATATTAAAAGATTTGATATTTAAGTAACTATAATCGTGTAAAGTTGGATAAATAAAATACTACATAAAATGTGATTTGTTGATGAATCTATTTCGGGGCTTTAAAACATTATGAGTTATTTTGAATATTGTCAACAAATCAAATTCAAAAGCCTCTTTATTGCCTGCTATTGGATACATTTTAATATCTTAAATGTGTAAGGTATTATTCGTTTCATATCTAGTTTAAAACTTCGTCACGATATCAATCTAAAGTACGATTATCTAAAAATAAATACAGATCGATGATTGTTGCACCGAAACAACATGGCGAATTCGTGTTTGGAATACACACAGCGAATTGTTTTTGAATCAGCCATTTCTGCATTATTTTTCGGTACGACAAAGTATTTTAAAATTGATTTAATAAGAAGAAATAACATCAACGTTGAATAACGTATTTCTTTGAAGATATCTACTAAAATTGTCTATTGGCTGGATGCATATAAATGCATATTATTTAACTGTCAGTTTTGAATTTGGAATATTGTCGAGATCGGTGACTTTTGTTTTTAATTAAGAATGAATTAAAAATAAGAATATTTATGACCGTTCTAATAACAGAATTGTTTTATTTGCGGTCTTATTTCAATCATTCATCTGGTTCTGATTTGTACTACGTAAGAAATTAGTGATTTTTAAAATTAAATATATCTAATAAATACGTTTTATTTTTACTATGCCAATCTAAATCTAATAAAAACAATACAATAGCATTATATAACAGTGAAAACGCCGACACGCGCGCAATTTTCGATTCCGAATACACCTTTGACCTATGACCTAGTTTTGGTTGAGACTGCATTGAGCCTGACAGGCAGGCAGTATTTTTCCATTTCCTTACCGACAACACAAACTGAAAATACTAAAAAAAAATAACCCAAAGGATATAAATTATTCGATAAAAAATAAACGTCAAAATCAAGAGATCAAAAATTGACATGCATCATAAAATAGTTTATCCAACAGACACATACCTGCAGTGAAAATTGAGCGGATATTTAAGTGGTAGAACTCTGATGGAATATGAAGTGAAAAACTGTTTCCAAAGCATTAGTTTATTCATCAATGACTGTCAAAAATAAGAGGCTAAATATTTTTTAATATATGCATAATGCATATCAAATAATTAGCATTAAAAACAAAACAAACAGTGTAAATAAAAATATAAATAGTTACAAGTACTGCATACGCTTTTAATTTAAAATTAATCTGTAATTAATTATTATATATTTCAAGTGAATTTAGAATCTTTGTAAATCGATATAAATAAAATAATTCATATAATAGAACTTTGATAAACATGTATAGATATATTATTACATATAATATTCAATAAATTATTGTAATGTAGTGTTGTATTAGAAGTTATTTAAAAATCGCCGATTATTAAATTTATTATTTAATTATCGATACCACGAAAGTGTTCATAGTTGTAATTCGAGAAAATAATTCGTCGTACGTGAGCTTAAAAATTGAATGTTTAAATATCGTATTAAATATCCCGTATATCTTTAAAAATAATTTGATAATATTAATAGCTTTTGACTGAAATTTGCCTGGATTAGATCAGTAGTAACTTGTTTATTTACAACAACAAAAAATCATTTTAAATCGTCAAAATAATTTTAAGCGTCGTTACTTTAAAATAGTCATCACTCGATTGTAAAATTCGTAATTAAGACTTTAAAATAGATACTCGAAAGTGTTTTTTTTTATAAAGATTTAAAGTACGCGTTTTATTGTGTTACGTTATTAATATGTGTACATAAAAATTCGGTGTATTCAATTTAAATATTGTATTATATACATTTGCAAAAAGCTTTTATGAAACGTGTTGAAAGCTAATAGAAAATTTCGCTGTCGGCAATATGTGTATATAGACCGAAAGCGCTCATCGATTTTAGTCCTGCATTTTCATCCACAACACAAGCCTACCAGTATACATACGTATGCCTCGCTTCAACCGATGCAGCAGTTCTCTGTGTATGTAATATTTTATATGAACAGTGTCGTATTTACGCTGATATATATCTGTGAATAACTAAATATCGGCAGTAAATTTGATTGGATCAAGTCAAAACTGTATGTATGTAAAATCGATTTGAAATAGGCTGATACAGTGCTTAATACAGTTGGATTCAGTGTTTGAAAATCGGTTAAAATGGAAGAGATCAGTTTTAGTAGAAAGAAGAAAATTTCTTCGAGAGCGTATCAAAGTATTCGTATCCGAAGTAAAGGATAAAATTTTGGTATTTTATTGAAAATATTGAATGCTGAAAAGTTGTGGTATTGTATTTGGCATGTGCGGAAATTGAATTGACGTATTCTTGATCGGAAATGTTATAATATTTTCGATTATCCAATGACACGCGGGATCGTACAGCAATTTTAAATACGCTGTGAAAATGCATTTTGTATGAGATGGTTATGGAACCGAGTAGAAAATGACAGATGGATTTATATGAATAAATAACGCACAAATTGAATTGAATACTCGAGAAATACATGTGGATATGTAAAGAAAGCGAATAAGCTATGTTAATAAATAACTATTAATAACTGTTTATAAATAAATATATAAAGCAATCATTAATACAAGAAAAGTGTGTGATACATTGAGAGATATGAGATTGACGACACTAAAAGAAAAAATCATTAAATATTGTACTGACAATCAACCTTAATCAATTTTTACAGTGCACAAGAGGCAAACAAATCAATATGTCAGCGGAAATTGAAGGAATTGACAATATTTATTACAAAAACATAAGCTAGTTGAAATTAATATATGCTAAGAGATCGGTGCACAAAAACTAACGAATATTTTTTACCGAATTGGGTTTAAAAAAAGGCATCAAACTGGCGAACCAACGCGAACACAGTCGTGACTCGGTCCCTCTGACTCTGTCGCATATATCCCAAATGCAGAACATACCGGAGACGCACGTCCAAGTCCAGACGTCTTCGGGCTCGTCAGGAATGAAGCACCATCAGATAATTATAGACATCAAACAGGATATGGAGATGGACGAAATGTCCACGAGAGCTTTGACGGAATCTGTAATGGAAACACTGGCGGCAAGATCAGTTCTAATTGAAAACACTTCTTGTAGCGTAGCTACAAACGCCGATGATAGTTCTGATAATGTGGAACTGGAGACGTTGACGACCGTCAATGTTATAGTGGGTGGTGAAGGAACGGGAGTCGTTAGTCAAGAGCCTCAATCGAATACCAGCAGAGTTATTACGGAGAGGGTTGTGGAGCTCAGCAGCGGAGAATCTACTCCGAATCCAGCCGTCCCTGCCGCTTCCTCGTCGACTGCTTCAGGTAACAAATCAATATGTAAGCATAAAATAAAATAACACTGAATTATAATGTGAAATGACAGTGTTTTGAAATCGATATCACTAATATATTTATTTATCCATACTATGCCACGCTATCGCCAACATCAGTTACTCGTTGAAGGAGTGAGTCACTCCATTCGGTCTTTTCACCTTGCATCTTTGATAGTATTTGGCCACCTTATCGATTAAGTGATAAGTTTTAATTTATTACGATTTTTTAATTGTGTGCAAATACCATCCTTGCCTAATAAAGAATTTATTATCATTATAAAAGTAATAAAGAAGAAACGATAAATGTATTATATTGTGAAAATTGCAGGAAGATGTTCATATTTCACTTTCGGCACTAATTTCTGTTCTATAAGTATGAGTAGTAAAAAAGTTTTGCAAATGGTGTCACATAAAAATGAAGGCCGATGACAAATATTAAACAACCCTCAATGGTCATATGCATGTGTCTTTTACACTATTGAGCATCACGATTAAGCATGAGTCTGGTGACAATCAACTTCTCAATGCTGACAACACTATGTTTTAGTCATGTAGTGTGGTTTTAGTGAGGCTGCAACTATATTCTATAAAAAAAAAATTCACACTCTTAAATTATAGAATTTAATTGAATTATAAAATCTATCGATCGAAAATTACTTCACTGGCAATCTGGTAGAATCCCGCAATCTATAGGCTACACTTATTATAATAAACATTATATTATATTGTATATCATCCGTCATATTGTGTTTACGATGACCTCGTCAGGTTCGGAAATATGTTACAGTAAAAACACTCATATTGTGTTGGAAATATTGGGGTAAAAATAGCTTACGACATTACTTGTTAGCGGTCTAAAGGTACCCCGTCCTACCATACTTCTTTGATTCAGTATTTTGGTGCAGCTTCGTTATCTAACAATTTCTTTCCATTGTCAATACAACGTAGTGGATTATGATAATCGCAATATCTTTACTGACATCTGTTGACCGTTATGCAAAGGCATTTTGATTCACTCGGGATTCGAACCGTGCAATTAATTTACCGTACTACACAATGGAGTGTCTTGATTAAAAACTTGCCATTGTCGTTTTTGTATGCATAGTTCATACGAGTTTGCTAAAGTGATATTTTTTATTCTAAGACTATTCAACTGATGGATTTATTGTTAGTTATTGACAGCCACGATCTTCTTAAAACACTTAGCGCACGATCAATCAACCCATTACTAATATAAATATATTTTATAATTTCTCTTCGAATGTAGTGTTTAGTAAAAGTAAAAAAATAAGTTTTATAACCAACCACATTAAGCAGATACAACCATATTTAGGTGGTTGAATTATAATTTTAAAGTTATTTCCAATTAAAATGCTCAGACGTAGTTCATTATTCTTGGAGTAAACTTTGTCGTTCAGAATCTTTCAACTATCGATGTATATAAAATAATATGCATTGTTTTGACAGATTTTGGAGTTCGGATGGCGTTTTGTTTGATTTTTGGATCGTGCATTCTAATTCTAGAGATATTTAAAATGCATATATTCTTTGTTACATCTGTATGAATCTCTGGAACTAAAGCGTTACTGACTTGTACACTGCGTAGTCCATAACACGCTTCGTGCATCGTAATAAGCTTTATCTGCAGAACCTTTTTAATTTGTATCTGTGTTGATTATTTGTATTTACGCAAGCAAGTTGCAACTAAAACTCACTTATAACTAAATTACAGTGATTTCATATAATATTTGACCTAAAAGAGGACTCTTTGTACACGCTTTTCATGCATATAGAGATAAAAGACGATAAAGTCAAGAGATAGATTGAGAAAGATTACAAAATTTAATAAACGCTTAAAAATTGTATCAGCATTATTGGGATTCCTTCCCAGTAGCGTGGAGGTAAGCGTATGAGTTCCAGGGAATGTGGGTTTGATTCTTTAAATAATCTGTAAAGACATGTCGTCTCATTGCGGAGATCCATATACTCCACTGTCAGAGTTTAAATACACTGTTTAGATGCATATGCTCCACTTTCGGAGCGAACATATTTGAAAATATACATTAGAATTAATGGAAAACATTTGTGGTTCACATATTCAAAATAATGATTCGAAGTTTAAAATCTAACTAAGCAATCAGTAATTCACAAAGAACAGTTTTATCTGCAAAAAATAACATTCACAATTTAATTAATAATTTTGATTACATTTTAAAAGACATGTTTTGAAAAAACGAAGCCCGCATGCATAGAAGTAAAAAAAAAAACACCGCTTTCGATTTGATTGTGTAAGTGACGGGATTCACTTTGCGTAGTGGTGTGCGTGAATAGGTGTATGCGTGAGTCGAAGCATTCATGGTGTGAGTGAGTTCAACGCTTCACCTATATTCTTTCTCGCTCGCACTTTAACCGATATTTTGTCTCGCTCTACCGTAGCGCATGTTCACCTATTATAAAATCGTGATCGGAATGATAACAACGCGTATCTCGAAATAGCCACAATAACAGGTAAAATTATTTTTAGCTCAACATTTATAATATATTCATTTTTCAATATTTTTTATACATAAATGTAAGCTTTTTATGTAATCTATCAGCTGTATTGAAAATAATTGCAGGTATTTAATTCAAAGCATTTCTGGAATCAGGTAATCATTCATTATGCAAAAGCGTTCATTTTATTGAGATACGGGCTATTGCAATTTATTTTTTGTCACTCCTGTCCAATCTTTTGTCCCGAGTCTAATTTATGATAATAGATGGCAGGATAAAAATATTATTGGTACGAAAATATTCTTGTTATAAATAGAAAATCACACTTTTCACATTTCCTGTCATTAAAAATCCGTCCCTATGCAGCTATATCCGAAACTGATTTCTTCCATATTCGAACTCCCAAGGTCATTATAAATCAGTGTTGACAATTTCTCGTACACTATTTGGCAATTAGTTAGTTATTTAAATGTCTGTTTCCAATAAAACTTATTACGAGTTTTGTGAATAAAACCAGATTCTTTTATTATTATTTATAATTGTTTTCTAGGTGACTGGAAAGGATATGTTGCATGCATATTTATGATTTATTTTAAAATGTATTGTGGCTCTTGTCTATAGTCAAAAACGATAACATTTCGGTGTGTCTTCAAAAGCTACTACCATTATATTTTATCAGCTTTAGGAATGCCGTACCTTTCTATCTTTTTTTTTAGTTTTTACATTATATAATCCGTTCATTTTGTATTAGTTCAGATATTCTGACTCACATTTTCTCTTCCAAACCATTTATTAAATTAGACTAAGCCTCTTTCACATTAGAGTATTTTCCGTTTTTTTTTTAATATGTCTTGCCCAACTTTTGCTTGGCTTAAATATTATACAAGTCAATGACGGATTCTTCTTCATTTCTAATATTCCAATATCGTCTGATTGATTCGCAATTATTCACAAAAAAGTCTACTCCATTACTATAGCAATTCGTCAAATTCACATAAAACAAGTATATTTCTTAACGTCACCACAATGTTCTTCACTTGTGGGATAATATTTGTTCTTTTGATGTTTTTTAAAACTGAATTTGAAAGACAATGAAGCGATTAAATTGATCAACTAACCATCGCCGATGTTTTCAAAAATTCATAGACTAATCAAGTCACAATTTAATCGAATCGGTGGCCGACATGGAAAACTATCACGTTTCAGGACTGTTCGTCACAGTATCAGATTATACAGCTGTAAAACAGTAACAAACAGGACTTCTTCCAAGCTATTCTCGTGAAATCAAATTGTTTTTTCTTTTCTAACATTGACATTTCTTTCATATGTTTTTATAATATATTATTTGAGAAAAACTATTCAGGCTTAAGCCGTGTAAACACTCCATCATTATTTAGTATGTTTGAGTTAAAAATGTGTAAAACAATAAGCATAAAGTGATAAACAGACATTTACTTTTGTTTCGGACGTCGCATTTGAACTCCATAGCTAAAAAATTCTTTCATACAAATAGCACAAAGCGCTGTTTACTCAATGGTAAATTATTTTGTTGGCGTAGTCATCTCATCACAGAGATGTTAGAACAGCCGCATACACAATCTCCGGATCGTTATTATAAGACTTCGTATTATTATAAATTTATAAACATGAGCCTGGCGAGATTTGAACCGGTACTTTTAGATTACCGTTGTCCCGCCGCGGCGCAAACCACTAAGCTGCCACGTTATCTGTTGTTTTAACATCATTTATGTGAAGTGAATAAATGCTCGACCGTATTGTAGAGATTTTTATGACTTGTATGAAATATTATGTCTTAAATCCAGTCATCCAATACGACAAAAACAATACATTAAAGTATTGTTACATTAATTAATATAAATTAACTTTCCCCTCCACCACCCGCCATGTTTCCACACCCGTTATGCGGGGCGTAACGAGCGTGAGGCGCTCTTCATAAGTGCCAGAAGTGTCCCAAGAGCAGCTTCCTAAGACCATGGTTGACGTGCACTAGAGTATGCGCGATTCCTATTCTAACTAATTATACCCTGTTAATATCTAGCCTTCGCCGTAAGATTTTGCAAACCTTTTAAAAGCTAGAAAATTATCCTTCGTAGAAACCATGTCGCAATGGCCGACCGGTCCGATAAATGTTCAAACCGACTTGAGAAGCTCTTCGCTTTCAAAGGACATATGGGGACACTCCCAGAGGATGTGATGTGAATTATAAATTAATAGTTAAATAACCCAAAAAATAATATTTTTAAAGTAATATAAACAATTTAATAACGAATAAATAAGTAACATATCAATAGCTTACTGCCAAGATCTAGTATGTCTAAATTTTACGATAACCTATTTTAACGCTATTTATCAGCAAATAATTATTGTAAAACTATCATGTGGAAATTGATCGTAACTCTGATTAATATTCGAGCAATTGGTAAAGTAGTTACTAATACATGGCTTTAAAAGGGCGTTTTTTCACAAAACAAAATGCTTATACATTTAACGATTAGCTGACAACCAATCCTCGTGAAAATAATTTGCAAAGATATATCAAGTCAAGAGCAGGTCACTTCAGTAGTCGTGTTGCATCCGCGCACACTTTCGGAGGTTACGCTTTCAAGCGGCGTAGAAAATATTTGAATGTATAATTTTCAATATAAACTCTTGCTTACTACCTGAAAATTTCCTTTTGGCGTCTTCGAATATTGTATTATATAGTATACATGTATAAACGATGTGCAAATATACACTGATTGTATTTTTACTTGAATTGAACATTAGAATAATTAGAACAATTGATACATTATAATGAAATTTTTAAAAATCATAAGCATATAATGTTATAAATTTATGTTTTATAAATATTTATTATCATATAGTATTTTTTGATATAACTGATTTTCAAAATATGTACCACAACTTCAACGCATGTATCTATATATATAATACATTTGTCGAGCATGTTACTGATGCATCTGTTTTTTTTTCCACATCAAGATTCTTCGCAAATTCAATTCGATATCCAATCTATTTATTTTTGTTTAAAATGTGTATTTAATTAATTACGTTTTAAAACATAGATTTTCCGATTGATTTTTCCCAAAATGTGGCCACCCTCTTTATAAATGTAATAAAATTATCCAAAACATATTTTTTTACCGTCGATATTGTGTTCTTGCACTTACTCGTGGGAACTCTTACATGTGTGGGTATTTATTTCTAATAAACACATAGCATGTTATTTCTAATTAACTTGTCATTATATAATGCCTTGCAATTAATAATTGTTAGAGTATTTCTTATTATCTAATAAATGTTTTTCTCTCTCTCTCTTGTTTCAGGTAAGCATTCATTTTTTAATTGGCAACGAAGAAACTTTGAGTGGCTGTCCACAGATGGATGCAAAAGGTTCATTATTTCAGTTACATTACGATTAAAATTAATCACGTGCAATTCCTCTTAACTACGAATATTTAAAATCTTCTTATTTTACATATGAATATAATAATCTACTAATTAAATAATATATTAATGCATTGTTGTTACTATTCTAGTGATATTTATTTTAAAATATAAATTATAACTCTTTGGCAGCATATAAATATATTTTAACTACGTGATGATATTCCTCAATAAAATATTTAACCGAATTCATTTTTACTTGGAAGACTTCCATTCACAACGATTTCCAATTTACGGAATAGTTTTACTCTTCAGTTTGATTTGTTGGCTACTATTTTGTTCCTGGCGCCATTAACAATTTTTCCTTGTTTTTAATTAAACAATCAAATATTCTTGTTTATGGTGAGTCATAAAACATACATTTTGACAGTATACATTTTATTTTAAATAAAATGCAACGTACTTCGTCTGCTTTCGTCGTCGATGTTATCTCTTAAGTTATAATCATATATTTGACAAAGTCTAATGTTTAGATAAAATATGCCATTACACATATATAAAATATCAATTTTATAACATTTTAAAAATCAATTACTCAACATACTCATCGGCGATGAATCTTATTCGTTTTATTTTTTATAGCTAATGTTTCTTAACTATGATTATGAAGGGGGTATTTTCAAAGTGAGCATACTCCACTATGCTAAGATGTAAAGAAAAAGATTTTAAAGAAGTGTTTTTGTATAAAACAGCCATTTAGAATGGAAACCAATAGAAAAAATCAATTGCAAAAATATTGAAAAATATATGGTTACTTTATAAAAAAATACTTGTTCAAAACGTATCAATTATTAAATTTTGATATAATGGAATAAATTCTCTTTAGGAATACCTCCCTAATTTATATATGATGATAAAAGGTGCTTGTCGTCTTATAGTTACAGAAAACTGAAATAACTATCGATATAATATGCTCACTTTATAATATTTTAATGTAATATAATTGTTTATCTGGTTGAAAATATAATTCTGCCGGTAAAGAAATGCTTAATAGATTTTACTGTTTTCATTTTCATAATTATTTCTTTTTTTTTTCTAAATAGAATAAATATAAAAAAATTTGATAAATAATATATTTTATTCAATTACTTTCACAACTAAATATAGTACGTAATCTTTTTGAGATACGAGGAATTGCATTTTAGTATTAATTCGAATGCATATTTTTATTATTTTCTGTATGCGCTTCTGTGGTGTGTTTCTTTGCTAAATCATTCGATAATAATTATAAGATATAAAAAATAATGTTTTTTAGTGTTGCAAATGGGGTAATAAAAGAAGATATTTATTAATTATTTTGAATAAATTAGAAATATTTCTTATGTAATTTTATTGAATGTTTAATTCACTAACGGGTAATTAATATATTATCTTTTTTAATTCTATCAATATAATATAATGTTTTGATAAAAATAGTAAACGATCCAATTAGTTAGAAACAAGTAATATACGTTTTAAATAAATAAAGGTTGACAGTTTTACTAATAGGTGGTTTTATATGGATTTCAAAATATTGCTAATTGTCGGGAATATTTTTGAAAACTATTATATTAAATTATTATAAATGTGACTTGTTATTTAACAGCTTTTTATATTAACTTCTGTATACAATTCTCAAATAATATACATTGACATGTCAGCAGTACACCATTCAAATATAGCCTTATGAAAGTCGAAACTCGGATTGACTCGTTGAAAAAATATATATAATTTTTATTCTGCGGGTTGATCAGTTTTGTCAATACATCTTTCGATTGGTGATAACCATTTTCAATACTATCGACTCTTGAATTATTAGTCCTTACAATAATGTAATAACTGAAATAATTAAAATGAAACTAATTATAGTATATTACATAATTGTTCAATGGCTATGGAGTGGAAATCTACCAGTTAAATAACAATTTATTAAACGGATGGACATATCTTATATTTCATATAGATTTTATTTTATCTTATCTTAAAATATCTGTGGTCAATCCCAGGTATCCCCAAACTCCTCGATAATTATAAATTTGAAATCAGAGACGTAAATAAAAAATAGTTCTAGAAGATCAGCATGTCCGACTACTTAAAAATTTTAGCGCTGCTGTAACTAAATTTAGTAAGCATATATTTTACTTGCAAATATTTCAATACTCAATAAAGAATTCTTTTTCTGAACGGTGGATCATGAACCGACAATTTTTGCAAATACTCTCATAACAATTAATATATCGATACAATGTATTATATTACCGCGTCGATAGTGGAAAAACTCTTCAAACGACGACTATTAAATATGACTCGTTACGATGTCTTTTAACCAATCCTCGTAAAAATAGTCCATCATTTAGAATCTTTCCATTATACTCCACATTCAAAATGTTCATGGTATTCAAAATTACTGCCATATTAATTTATTGTGTATTTTTTTAAATAAATCTGTTTATTTGGTAAATTTCTTATTATAAGTAACAAAATATAATATATCAAAATACCACATAGCAGAAATAATTAGTATTCATAGTTAATTTTAATAAAAATGTGAGCATAATAATTAATATTATTTAATTATTGTCTATTATAATGAATTGTAGTAAACACACCTGTCAGGTTTTCTATGCCTATCGACACGTCATGGCAAAACGTCATATTATGCAATGTTACAGTGGCGAAGGTATTGTAGGCAATTCACAAGTGGTGAACGCTACAACATTTAATAATATCTTGGTTTGAATCTTACTCTATATTTTGAAATCCATTTATTGGATAGACATTTAAATCTTATAGATTTCAACACTAAATAAATTATATACATGGATTTAATCATCACAATAGTTCTCCGTTTCAAAGCTTAATTGTGTATCATTTATTTAAATATTACAGAAACAAGGAACTCAACTTTTTAGTTTAAGTGGCGTTGTAAAGTATAGTTTTATTTTTTGCAATCTTTCATATCAATAATATTACATACATCTTTGTATTAATACATATCGTCGTCAATATTGCAGGAGCGCGTATCTTGTATGTTCGGTTTAAGTCACTTTGTAAAGTATTTTTTATATTTTGCTATCTCCAATACAATTAGTCAATTTTCGCATTAGTAATTATGTTTTGTACGATGTTTACAACTTGTATTGTAAAGCAAAAGTGTGATATTGATACAAGAGATTGCAGAAAATTAAATAATACTTTACAAAGTGACTTAAAGCAAAAAATTAAGATACGTGTCCCTGCAATATTGGCGACGATATATTTATAGGACTGTATAAATTATGCGTTAGTGTAAAAATGATATAAGGGATTGCAGAAAATAAAACTAGACTTTACAAAATGACTTAAACCAACATATCAAGTTACGTGTTTCTGCAATGTTGGCAACAATACTGAGAATATTGTAAATTACAAGTTCAAGGTATCTACAATAGGACACGATACATAAATATGTTCCTTTAAATAATCGATTATCATTGATACAAGCCTCGATAATGACAAATATATATTGGTTATGTACTTTTTGAATCTACCAATGGTTTATATTAAGAATTGTTTCTCAATTTCACTCGACACCTTTTCGGGCCGTTCAGTCATCATGACTTGGTTTCGATCAAAAAAATTAGCTAATTAATATTTTCGACTGATGGTGCTTGATGGAAATTGATTTTAAATTC
>JAGVSQ010004895.1:0-18569 GCA_022683975.1 Rhyacophila evoluta | reverse complement strand
AACAGTGATCTCACATATGGAAGTTTACCAGTTTTAAATAATTTAGAAATTAAATAAACGTTTTTTGTGTCTCCTGTAAAAATTGTTCTGTGAGGGTTACGTCTTTTTTCATTTCCAAAGTAGATATTATAAACGTATTTGTACACATTCAAATACGTAATAGGGATTCTTAAAACAAAAAGAAATTTAAGGAGTAAATATAATTATTATATTAAAATTCGTCGACGGGGCGGGGCGATGGTTGATTATGATAAAAAGTCTGGAGGCATTATAAAAATAGCTATTTACTTAAGTAGTTATATTTAGACATTTTATTGAATTGGGTGGTGCAATGATCATGTACATTACACGCTTGGCATGCATATCCATAACATCAGGCAGAGATAGTAAACAATTTGAAAAAAAATCTGTTTTTTTTCGAAGTGAAGAGAAAAAAAAATATGATAGAAAATTATAGTCATTATTAATTTTTACGTCTAAGTTAAGCCCTGATAGCTGAGTGGTAACCACGAGCGCTTTACCATCGGGTATTGAAAGTTCAAATTCAACAGCCGCATAAAGAAAAGTTTAAGAGAAATTTATCCTTTTTTGCATCTGATAACCTTGTCACCTCGCTAGATTTTAAATATTTTTTACAAATTAAAATTAACACATCCACGTATCCACTTTCGGAGCGGATATATTTACACTTCATACTGTGTAAATCCATATGTTCCACTTAAAGAGCGGTAAATGGTATAACAAAATAAAAACATGCTAGTTAGATGGACAACAGATGGAGCGATTAACCGACTCTCTTCAAAAACAATTTACAAAAACAAGTTTCCCCACTACGAAGATATTTGTGGGCTATATTTGGAGCAGTAATGCTGGATATAGTTCAAATAAAAATACATAATTGTGTTTTGTGTTCACCAAAATTTAAATTATGTAAAAACATCACGTAATTTGTTTACTCTAATATGAAAAGATGACACTTGTACGTTTTATGTATTGCAATAGTTGTTTTCGATAGAAGGTAATTTTTGCTGACGGTCTATTTCAATGAAGAATAATTTATTATCGTTGTTTAGATAGTATTCGAAACCGATGTATGGATATTTCTAAGTAACTCTAATCAATACGAAGGTTGAGTGGACTTCATGCGTCGAATGGTTGTATATTTTAACAAAAGTATCTAATGCATGCAGATTTTTTGTTGCTGTAAATATAATCATATGAAGACAAGAATGTTGTATACTTCGTCTTCGAGTGTAAACATATTATATATTTACATTTTTATTCATACGTCGCAAGTTGATTATCTCTTGTCTTTGATAGTTCAGGTTACCCACTTGCGTGAAATGAGTGTCTGATTATTTTGGGCATTGTCTATGACAGCGAAAGCGTGTTCAGTGTCACCGCCGCATGACAAGAGAGCTTTTAAATCGTGATCTTGTAATGACGATCATCTTCTGAACAAAACGCTCGCATACGAATAATGCGCCTAATTATAAATGCCCACGAATTCAAAATTATCATAATACGGCTATGTCCCCTTGAATTTTACAGTTTTAAAACGTACAGTGCTTAAAAAATAACATTTACCTACTTACGAAGAAAACAATACACATACGGTTCTGTGACTTACAGCAGTGCTTCCCAAACATTTTCATACCACGGCCTCGTAATTAAATAACGATAATCCGCGGCTCTACAAAATGATTCTTTATAGATACAAACAAAAACGAGATATTACATAAACAATTTCAATGGGTTGAATTTTGTGAGAAATATAGACGAGAAACCCTATCTATCATTTTAATGAATTGTATTCTAAATAACATTCAATTACATTCAGAAAGCAAAAAAAATTGCAGCCCTCACAGTTTGGGAAACCTTGACTAATAAAACAGTTTCTTAATTTGTTTTACAGCATAGCATTTATCAATCTAAATAAAAAAGAAAACTTAGATAATTCATTCTATGATTCTCTATGTTTTCTTATACATGTGTTATAAGCAATTCAAAATATTCGCATATATTATATTATTTTAAATATACATTTATTCGAGTGGTCATAGTATCAAGATAATTACTGCAGTAAATAATATACAGGAAAATAGCGACTAAAAGTTTACGAGATGTATAGGGAAACATTTCTCATTTCAAAACTGTTCAACGATTGCATGATCGAAAAATAGAGGCAATATTTTGGAGGTCAAAGCAGAGGTCAGGTTCAGGCTATAGCGTCATTGGAAGATATATTTTCAAATATCACATGACGCTTTACGTCTATCATATTAAGGTTTATCGATGATGAATCATTTATTAGTATCTCTGGAATGAAAGCTTCGAGCATTGCCCCCTCAATGCTTAATTTAGTGCATGTTTTATTTTTACAGTTCTTAGTAAATGTTCATGATAATTTAAAAAGCGCTTTTGAATAATTAAATTATGCAGTTAATACTAAGTAAATATATGTTTTGCGATAGCGTAGAAGTCAGTGTGCGCGCTTTGGATCAGGAGAATGCGGATTTGATTCCCACATCTGCTTAAAATGCAGGACTAATCGTACATTCGATTAAGCATTTTTCTGACAATCAGTTTTCGTGAAATATAATCTGTCAAGACATATTTTCTTTACACTGCGGAGATTCATTCACATACTTCAATTTCAGAGCGAATATATCCATATAGTGTAGAGTAATCTATAGATATATATATAGAAGTCGAGAAGTAAGCGTACGAGCTTTCGGGCTAGAGGTTTAAGTCTTACAACTGTATTTAAAAAAATAAAGACGTAGGACTGTTTACGCAATTAACTGAAAACCAATTTTCATAAAAAGAAACTGTCAAAAAGTGTTTAGAATGTGAAAATTCGTATATGCTCAAACTCCATTTCTGGAATGGACATCGTCATAATGTTAAGATCCATATAAACAGCCTTATTTTATGATAGTCTATCACTGATCTTTAAAAAAGTTCAGACCATCGACATTTTTTTATTTGTTTTTTTTTTAGAAACGAACTGCTAGTGCGTTTCAATTTGTCACTTATCTAAAGACTTATACATGTACATTATTTACAATTTTTTTTACGAGAACGATGGCAGAGTAAAGAAATAATGTTTTATGCTTCCATAATTATGAATAAACTAATTCTTCAAAACTTTGAGATTAGCTCAAACTTCTATATTGTTGTATATTATCATTGTAAATATGAAATAATACGGTAATTGAGGATTTTCATTTTAAAAAAATATTTGTAACAGCTGAAAAAATAATACCTGGAAAACTAAAGTAATATTTATACAGTAAATTATAACATTCCTTTAATTATATTCCTCTTAATACTAAGTCAAATTATATCTATCGTAGCTTCATCGTTAGACTTAAATGATAAAGTTGTTTTATTGATATTTCATTTATATTATCGAGAAATCTCCAAATGGCTCCCCATGATCTATCTATTATATAGGCACGTAAAAAGTTGATTGTACTTTTCAATAAGCACAATGGTCTATTGTTTCTGACATTTATGTGTTTTAATGAAGTCTAAATAGCCAAAGCAGATGATTAATCGACATATTATACTTATAGCCAAATGAATATACTTTACAATCATATTAAGACATAACGATATTTCACTATTACATATTATTGAGATCGTTTATAAAAATGAAAAAGTGACCGATGATGATGTCATGGGTTCGACTTGACAGATGTATGGTACTATTTACGCCCAAATATACATAGAACCTAGATATATATTCACCATATGAAAAAATATTTTGTCTTATAATTTTTAATGTGTAATAGTGGTAAGTCAGTTCAACTCATTGCACCTCTATCTCTTGCATTTAGGCACGTATAAAGAGCATTGATTATCCGGAAGACTTTCAAGATTACGTATTTATGTAGGCATCTTTGCCAACGTATCAATGATTATTTAGCTTTTTATTTAATAAGATTATTGACAGTTTGAACTGTATGATTGTTGGCTTAAATTGTTGTGTCTCGAGTATCCAAATTCTGCATCAGTCGGACTAAAACCATCTGAAAAAAAAGCACTCCGTACAATTCTCATATAAGCCTTTCGAATTTCTTACGCCATTAAAATACTAAATTATTATACCATCAACTAGTAAGTGAAAATAAATTAATATACATAATTAACATGTTTGACTGATGGTGCTTGGTGGAAATTGATTTATAATTCTAAATTATTTAAAACTGGTAAACTTCAATATGTGAGATCACTGTTAGCGACCCGGGATTCGCATTTCGGTATCTTCAGGCTACATTATATGTGGGCAATAAGCAAACATATAACATACTAGTATGTAAATTAATATACGTTACGGTTGCGGTCAGGCTCCAGTTCATTTGGCATCAGATTTAGTTTTTTTTTACACCTAAATTATTTTACTATTAAAATTTTAAATACATCTTTAATTTGGAAAATACTTCACACAGTTTCTAGTTAAAAATCACATTTATCATTCATATTCATAATAACGTAATACTATATTCATATGTGCGAACAACAAAACCATGTACGCAGTTCCTTATAAATCTGCAAACAGGCTGTTTTTTTTTTAATGCTGCAATAGTATAAATGTATACATGTTTTGCGGCATATCATACACAAGCTATTGTAGAAGATAATGTAGGCCTCTAATGTTCTGTTTCAAACAAGATTTTGCCGCTAATGTCATACCGTCAAAGGGTTGCCATAATGTTATCTTTGTGTAACATCTCGTCGAATATAACTTTGTTCCAAACAAAAGAATATCAGAGGTAAACATTACGAGATTTTGAAAATTAAATGACCCATCTAATTATTACTTTCATCGAATGTTTGATAACTTATTGTGAAATGAAAATTAAAAATGCTGAGACTATTAATTTATGTTAGCAGATAAATCTGTTATTACTATTTTAAGAAACTATAAACTAATTTAGGTGGGTAATTGATTCCAACAACTTTAGTTTTTATCTTGCCTTATTTTGCTCCTTCCAATCTATTAAAAAAGAGCATTATCTTGCCGATTCAGTCTATTCCACACTGTGGTCAATAGATCAGAAGTTTTTCGTTGTCTTCAATAATGCTTGCGAAAATAAAATTACTATTATCTCGTAATGTGACCTTTATTCACCAGATGATTTATTCATATACAGTGTGATCCCGTTCTATAGTTCCTGCATTTGACATTTTTTTTGTATCGTTTATATTTTATGCTCCTAGCCAAACACCACAAAAATGAATGTCAAATAATCGTCATTAATTTCTCATTTATGTTGAACATTGTCATACTGTCTCGTCACAGATTTTATCCTATCTTTCGTTTTTGTCAATTTGTTCATTCAATTTTCTTCCCACATCTGGTGTTTTTTCAGGCACTTGAAAAACGATAGATCGGGGTTCGTCTGTTTTAATTATACATATTGAATATTAACTATTATAATTATTTTAAATGCTTTTTTGTTTTAAATATTTCATCAAAAGTTCATATAATTTCACAATTTTTTTTTTCAGCATTTTCGCTTCGAATAGATTATACGCACCTTTTACAACATGATTTTGATGTTAATCTGATAGAGATATATGTAGAACTAATCTGATAGACAATCAAACATTATTGTATAATTCGCTTTTAAAAATGAATTTTGTTATTTTAAAATCATACCAAAAGAAAAATAATTCACCCAAAGCCTATGGTATAATCATCTTTAATGTAATATGGAAAGTCATGATGTACTAACTATACGTAAAAATATTATTCACAAAGTGTTTTCATACTGTATAAATAAAGTTTAATATCTCTGAGATGCGTTCGTTTTACATTCATAAGTGAGAACGTAAGAGATGAACTTTCATGGATATAGTTTACTTGGGATATTTTCATTTCAGTCCATATAACATCAGCCTACGCATGAGTGCATCTGTCTCAATCGCAATGACGGTGCGCATTTAGTTTTACTAGGTATAGTGTACGATTAATGAATGCGATTTTTAATATGCTCCATATTGCTCACAGTAAAGCACACTCTACACAAACCAATTACTCTATTTCTTCTGTTTTTTATTATTTAAACATCCAGTGCGGATATCTCGAGAAATATTCAGTTTGCTTACTATTTATTGTGACTGATAAGATTTCAGCGTCTTGAAAGACCATTAAATATTAAAATATACACAATATTCAGAGTGTGTTAGATGAAGTAAATAATGCTGGCATGTTCTGCAAGAATTTAAAGCAATTAATCAAATAACATCCTATTATAAATGAATGATTTTATTTAAAATCGTTCTTAATAATTATCTTCTGAATTAGTATATGAAAATATTCAAAGATTCAGCACTTTTATTCAATTTTTTTATTGTATTTATTCAACAACTGAATAGCAACATAAAATTTTATTTTTAAATCTATTTGAATTATGAGAGCATCTTAAAATCATGGTGTTGTTACCCAAAGTATGGTGTTTTTGTTGTAGCAGTTAATGACAAAACTAACATGTAGTATCATACTGTAATGATACTAATTCGTTGTTGCTGTTATTTGATATCATCGATTGACTATATAAGAACTAAAAGCGCTTTTTAATTATTCGTTCGTCTCATGAGATGGACGGTGCATGTAACGTATTGATAATGGCTGACGAAAGTGGCGATCAGGAACAGAACATTACTGGAGGTATCTGCCGAACCATCTCTAGAATATATTCGAAGCCCGAGCCAAGTTGTTTCAGGTTTCAGCTGATGGGCCAAAGTGATAACAAGGGGGGCAGAGTGTGATAGAGTCGTATCAACAATCAGGCGCAACCAGCCCGCCAGTGCGCGATTCAAGTACCTACTCACTACTACAAGATTCGGATGCTTGATAAAAGAAATGTTGCCACCTGGTATGAAATTTTATTTAGTTCTTAATTCAAGTATGGCTACATGTGAAAATAATGTTTACCTTACTGAATTAATTAAAAAAAATAGATTTTTTGATAGCCGACAACCTTAAATTGCTATTAAAAAGTAATTAACGAAAGTTATTTCGTATGAAAACTATCATATATTTACCACGATAGTACTTAAAATGGACTTCATTATATACGGTAATTTTTGGCAACGAGAACTTACCAGTAGATGAAACGGTTTTATACAAACAATTTCATGATGATTTTTCAATACAAAGATCAGACTTCTAGACTTCAACGCGTGGTAAATTTTCGAACTGATTTGAATAAAATTATAGTAAGACTTGACCATAGGAAAAATATATATCGTATATAAAGTGGAACATATGGATCTATACAGTATGAAGATATTCATTCCGAATGTCGAGTATATGGATCTTCGCAATGTGAAGACGTCTTGACAGATTATTTTTCACGAGTTGTCTGTCAGACAATTGCTCAACTCAATTGGTATCCAGTCCTGCATTTTTGGGTTTTTTTTAAATGCATGGATACAGGTGAGTAATCGAACTCGCATTCCTCCGACTTAAAGGTGGGCACGCTAACCTCTACGCTGTCTACGATAAATTATATAAGGCGGTTAAATCTCTTCTAAATGATTATAAATTGAATTAAATCTATTGATTATTTGTTGTTTAAGCTACTAATTCAAGAATATAAAATATTACAATCATGGAAAATTTCACAATAAATACTTTGTGTTCTAATTTCTTTAACAGCTCAATTTATCACATACAAATAATAAGAACGAGTTGTTAAAAATGCACGTACATACCTATTTACCGATTCAATTTTAAATTAAAATTTCTTAAATTTTGAAAATGTAATATAATATCAATGAAAAACAATAATAATTCTACACTATCAAATGATGGTGGTTGGTGAAAAAAGATTTTATGCTCAAAATTATATGAAAGGGATAGTCTTTTTTCCAAGTTCAATTTATTCGTGATTTTTAAGCCAAGCACGATAGAAACACTCAACTTTTGAGGATTGTAAGCTAATGTTTAGTGGAATCCTGGTTTTATTATGTCGTAATATAACATCCGTCATTGGTGTACGTGTATACGAAAGAGTGGTAAAACATGTTAATAATTAATGATCATAGATGTCAGTTAGTCAGATTGACCACTCGGTATCTTCTATAATGTATATCTCCAGTCATGAAATTAATTCATACTAGAAATTTAATATTTGTTTTATGATCGTATTTTGGTACAAAATCGTTATAACTGTGATATTAACAACTATTGATAAAACTAGCAGTATTTTAAAATATTATTAATATTTAAAATAAACCTTTATATTCACAATATAATTAAATCCCTTCTTCTTTGTGATGTTCGGAATATAAATATGAAAGTTTGCAACACGCGGTTCAACTAAATCTAACAATTGACCGGTCGGATATCCGTTTCCCGCGTAAAGTGTCAAAACAAAAGTTCTAAAAAGAACGATTATTGTTTAAATGCATATAATTTCTTGTAGACATTATTGAAATATTCTTATTGGATGTGCGCTGTTATAGTATATATTAATATTTATTGTAAATGCTACAAAGCATACTATTATAATTTTTTATTATTATTTTATTACTAGTCTTATAATCTGTATGCTTTTTTTGTAGAAAAGATAGTTATGTCATGGTAAAAATATTGATGATTTGATTTATAAACCAGTTTATTTCACTCGTGTGCGTAAAACAGAATTCGAAGCATTTTTTATTCAGCTTTAATTTTTTTATCGCACACAGAACTCATACGCACACGTCAGTTAACTCTATGTAGTTAACATACACATTCATTATTTTGTTACTCCTCAACGTTTGACAAAAACGAATCCGGCTGGTTTACAGATCAAGCCATTGCCATGCATATGAATGTATTTTAAAATAAATCAGAAATAAGAAATAGCAAAAACTCTGTGGTAACACAATACCTAAATCACTACTTTATAGAAGGCAAAATTACCAATAAAATAAATAAAAAAATGTAGAAACCGATCGTACAAATCAAACAGTATATATTATATTATACGAACACATGACTCGATTTTTGATAAAAGTTAAAATTTAAACACATGGTATGTGTGTGGTTTGTATTAACGCATATGGTTATAAAAGTGCACTACTTCTGTGTTAATGTAAAAATGTACCAACGATGCAAGATTACAAAAAATAAAACCATACTTAACAAAGTAAATTAAACCGAAAAATTGAGTTAAGTATTTCTGCAGTACTGGCGACGTTATATACAATATAATAGTACATATTATATAATTCTGTCTTTTAACTGCGATTCTATCTTCAAGATTAACAGTGTAACCAGTACTAATAATATTTTACGTTTTTTTGGACCGTTGTTTAATTCTAAATTTAGTGAAATTATAGATTATACACTTCATATAATGATTCAAATTGATAACATAACGTAATTTGTATTGACCACCCATATAGATATTCTGCCCTTGCAATATAATATAATAAATATTTACACAGACCTCATCAGATTACCCTGCAATCACATAAAAATTATATGAATTTAACGTGAAAGATTAAACGTTGATACGGGCATGTTGTGTATTTTAAAATAATGCGCTCGTATGTTCTCATGATTTAGTTACAGTTATTAGTACTGTGCAGAAAATTGGTTAAATTTTATGCACAAATTGTATAATGCATCATATATCGCAGTAAATTACGGGCAATGTTTATCATTATGTATTATCTTTTTTTTTGTGCAGCCTTTCACAAGAAAATTTCATAACTAACCCTTTCAATACTGACGCATAATAAATTTGATGAGTGATTTTTAAACCATGATATCCACATAATTTACACAATATTAAGGCCATCAAAGATTGTCTCGCAACTAACTATTTCAGAAGGTTAAGCACTTACGAATCATGATTGAAAAGTCGTAAATTAAACTATTTTTAACTTTATTAGAAAAATTAAGAAGATAAAGCTGACATCAATAAACTTTCTTTTTACAAATGGAGAAGTTTTTGAGAGTATAAAATAGTTGAAAACATAAATAAAAAATGAAAATAGTTTCTTCAAAACTGATAATATAATTATATTTGAATAATAACATTTGATATACACATTTTATATATCGCTCATGGTAAAGTAGTATATCGTATACCACAGAACAAAAACGGAATAAAAGACATTTTTGAAAAATAACATTAAAAAATATTACTTAATTTCATAGTATTTCTTTATAATAATAGTGAATTTTTCATCTTTAATCATTAATATCAATCTATGAATCTTGAAACGTCTACCATTTGTACACTTCTTATTTACTACTTCTTTGTTGTTAAAATTAAGGTGATATTTTAAAATAAAATTGAATCAATAAATTTTTCCCATGAATTGAATTTAAAATAGTAGTTTAAGGGGTTAAACCTGAGGAGAGGTTTGTTATTTATAAGGTGTTAATAATATTAGCGAAGTTTGCCGTCAGAGATTATTTTCCTCGGTTCGCTTTTTTGCCGAATACGCTTTTAAATGGATTGCCCTTTATAATAGGCCGTTTACTCTCGCAAAAAGCTCTTCGGATGACGTCACAGGCGACCCTCAGGACATGATTTATAAATAACAAATTACACCAATTTGCTCATCCTTTTAAATACTCTTTTAAGTTCAGGTTGTTAATATTCAGAACGTGTTTATTAGTCGGTATGCAATAATAAATGGAAATACGAAAACATTTACAAAATATTTTTCGAAAGCTCATATATCTGAACTTAAATCTAGTTTTTTATTTACACCCAATTTGATCAATAAATATATCAAAAAATAACCGAAAATTTAGTCCATATAACTTTCTTTGCTTGAATTTAGCAGTTTTGTATATTTTTACCAATCTCTTTTTAAAATTTTACCTGAGTTGTTTACAGCTAAATTCCAATTTATTATTACTATTGAAATTAATCGGACTACTAATTGAACGACAATTTGTACTATTATAAATACATAGACGACATCTCAATTTGTCGGATTGAAACCGTTTGACAGCTTGTTAAGTTTGTAAAACATGGTAAGTGGTTAGAAAGAATTTCTGAATTCTAATCGAAAAGATTTAATTGTTGATGTGATGAGAATAATGACGATTCGCACGATTATAAAATATTTTAAATCCATTATTCACGGACATCATTATTCATACAATAACTCAACAAACTCTAAATGTATGTATGGAAGGTAATATTGTATTAAATTTCATATAAACGTAATATTCATTGAGATTATTATCAAGACAATATTTATGAGATAATCTTTGGCTACTTGATATACTCGGAACTTAATGCCCGCTCTGGTGTAGTATTTGGGTGGAACAGTGGAAAGATCATAAGAATATTAGTTGTTAGCCAATTGCTTAATTCATTGGGCATCCAGTTCTGTATCTTTGAATTTTAATATCCTGCAGTTGTGTGACTCAAACCTCAAAGCTCTGAAGCGTACACGCAAACCTCTCACCTACTGGGAAGATATACATATTGTTAATATTTGTTAAATAATGTTTTAAAATTAGTTTTCTTCAGTATTTTGTAATATAATGTACAATTCATCTCTCCGGTATTTAAAATTTATTTATTTATTTATTAGTAAAATGAGATGAATCTTTATTTCTAGATTTTTATGACATTTTCTTAACTATGGCTGTCTAAAGTATTCTATTATAAGATGTACAAAAGTTTAGTAAGTAGATGTTTCTAATATATTATATATTCCATCATCTCATTATTGTCAACGGAACTGTCGAAAGCCTAGGCAGAATGTCATATTATACCAGTTTCAGTGGCGCACCAAATATTTATAATAAACATATGACTAAGCTATTGACTAATAAAAGTATTGGAAGCGGTCAATTGTCTCAAAACGATGCATAGACGAAACCTGTATTGTGAACTTATTTGAGACCAATTTAGTGAAGGAATCTCAATTAATGAAATATTTTTTTAAATTAAGGCAGTATTCAGATATAAAGTATTATACTATTGATACTCATTTACTACGAAAAATGTGTGTTATAAGTCTGGAAAAATTATTATAATATAGTGAAAAAAAATATGTATATTTACAGATTATTTGACTTTGTACGTGTCTATTTATTTTGGTTACGCCTATTTTTAATGTTTCCCGGTAGCGTAGTTGGTAGCATGCGCGCCTATCAATCCGGGAAAAGCAGATTCGATTCTCCATCTGTTGAATTTAAAAATCCAAAAATGCAGTATTGGATGCTCACTGGGTTGAATATTTGTCTGAAAAACAATACTGCACTCAAAACAACTAAATGTCAAGACGTCTTCACATTGCAGAGATCCATATGCTCTACTTTCGGGGTGGATATCTTCACTGTGTGTAGATCCATATGTTCTAGTTTGGGAGCAAACATGCTATAAAAAATTAAATGTTGTATTGCCTGATATAATTAATTACAAAACAAATTAATCTATAAGAATATTGGTTATTAGACGCTGGTAAAATGAATTTTTGTTAAGTGAAAGCTGATACAATTTTTACAGCGTAAGATAGCCTAGATGTTATAACTCAAAAATCTATTGTTTTGTCATTTATATGGATATTGTCGACTTTTTATCTGTTTTACAGCACCAAAATGTTATTAACTTATTTATTTAATACAACACTATTTTGACTCTAATTTCGAATACGTTTTATAAAAATGTTCTCTGTTACATTTGATGAGTGACATGTTAAAAAATAAAATAGTATTTAATTTCTTACATAGCTATCCGACTTGTTATTTAAGAGTACCTCATACGGCAAAAGTGACGAAAAACCCTGATTTTTTTTTTTACCCAATTATAATTACGATTATAGTTTTAATTATAATTGGGAGGATATCAAACAACAAAAAATATTGATAATTTTGAAATTTACATTACTAACAATCTTAAAAAATCCCTTTTTTATGACTGCCACTGTAAAAATCCTGCAGAATAAATCTTGATTTTAACGGCTGTCAGTTTTAATATCGGGTTTTTGTCAAAAAACACAAATCCATAAATTAATTTCAAAAACATGAAAGCGCACGAGTTGACGGCAATCTGTCATAATTATATTTTGAAGCTCACACTGTGGGAGGAGTATATAACTATTTTTTATATTTCTTTCATATATTTAGAAAATCTTTTTTATATTAGAGATGAAAAATGATATATCCCTTTTATAGATCAACGTATTAATCATTGAATACTATTAAAATATGTCATCAACGGTTTGATAAAACTCGTAAAAACTATTAAATGGATAACTTTAATAACACAGTTTGTAGCGTAACCATATTTCTTGATAATAATAAAAAACACACATCATTTTAATAATTTTCTATTTAAATCATTTTTAATACAATATTCAATTATTAGTGATATCTCACTAAATTCAATAACTTAATAACTATTTTTTTTATCTGGAAATGAATCTAGAATATAGGGTTATTAATATTTTTTTTTGAAAATTCTAATCAATTTATTGGTCAAATGAAATTATGACTGATATTTGTAAAAGAAATCTTTGCATTCAGCGACATAACAGTAGAATAATCAATTCGTATTTATAATAGCGATCCTGTTTTTGAGTTTCTTAAATTATTCAATGATAGACAACTTTTATTAAGTGATAGATTTTATCACAAAAGATTTGACGTTGTCTATTAAAATTCAATGACTGTTCTTAAAAGCGGCACCTTAGAACAAAAAGTCACCACCTGTAATATCCTATCGGCACTTCCGAACTGCGGTACAGAGCTTTAAGCTTTCAAAGAGACCGAAATTATCTTTAATTGCTTGCATAGCCTCCCACGATATTTCCTGTGTTTGTGTTATTTTTTTGACCGTTAACAATTGATAACTGTTTCCTCACTGATACTAATTATGATACAGTGATGTCAAGATATAATTTTTCAATATGTGTTTGCAATTTATAAGATAAACTAATTTATAACTTCTGAGTCCTAGACTTCGATACTGAATATTTTTTTATTTAAAATTTTTGTAAAATAATTCTCCCCGGTAACCTATACGTTAGTATGCGCGCATCGCATTCGGGGATTATAGAACGAGATGATCATAGGATTGAGTAACTGTCTGTCGATTCTCATTAAAAACTATCTGTTAAGACATCGCATTACGCAGATATATCTGATATACCGGAGCAAAAATCTTCACACTTTGTAAATCCATGTGCTCCACTTACCAAGTTGAACATGGTACAAAATAGCAACAATAATTTTATTTACTAACTATTTTTGAAATGCTATACATGATTGTCATCTAATCTCATTTAATGTAAATATAATATTTTGAATGTAGTCTAGTTAAGTGTAATATGGTCAATTAATTAATATTTTTGCATTCAGTCAGAATGGTGAGCCAAAATCTGTCAAAAAATTCTCTTCAAATGTAATTGGCTTTATCGTGAGTTAAAATTTTGCCGTTTCATAATGAAGTAGTGAACATTGTAAAAATACGAGACAAAATGATAACTCACTATCGCAAAAAAACTTGTCGAGTATATTGTGGAGATATATTCTATATTTTTAGAATTTGAAGAGGATAAAATTAAAAAATGAAAGCTGGTCAAAAACTCCTGTGGCTTAATATTCCCCAGAAATTTAAACCGCGGACAATAGCTCTCGCGATAAAAACTTACGTGTAAAGTGCAAGCAGATTGGGAAATGTATATTTTTAAATGTTTATCAACAAGATTATTGAACTAAGAGGTGGTTCGATTTGAGAATCATCTTTACTTTCATAGTTTATTGAATGTACAATGCAAGAGTCAGCATTCTATGGCAAAATATTATTTTACATTGCTACATAGTTCAACTTGAACTTTCATAATGATTTTTCAAAGACAGTGAATCTCTTTGTCTATTGTGATGATCGTTTATAATGTAACAATCAAACAGTCTGTTGGAACTATTCAATTTATTAACCATTGTCTTAATCTGAGCGACCGGCAGAATTGCAAATCACGTTCGGCGTCCTCTTATTGTGACATTTTGTTTCCTTTATTGAAAGATTATAAAAAATGTTATCGACAAAAATACATCAGTGACTGTGCAAATAAAAACAAACACTAATTGACAATCATTAGTCATAATATATCTAATGAATAAAAGGAAAGAGAAAGAGATAATAACTAAACAATAAGTTTATTTATTCATATACAATTTAAATTTATATCCTTAAAGCTATAGCAGATTTTTGAGCTTTCAATTTATTGACAAATTATGAATTCCAATATTTAAAAAATTCGAAATGAAAATTATCCTTCTGATAAAAAAAACTTTCAATTTAAAACGATAACGGAAACCGAGAGTTGTGATAAGTTAGGTTATATTATTGGAGGATTATGTTATATATATCACAACTATGGCATGTAATATTGTGATTTTATTTAGCTTTACGTTGTTACTATCAAATGTTTCCTGAAATATTTGATACGTCTGATACAATGTTTTAATTTGTTTGTAAAAAAATACATTTTTATTTAAATGTTTCAGTTTTTTTCTTAAATAGTATTTTTATTTAAAGTGAATTGACTGTAAAGTTTTAATATAAAAACATAATCAATGCTAAATAATTCATACAAATACTGGTATTATACATAATATATTGAATAAAGGTTATGCGCAAGATTAGTTGTAAGATTATTAGACAACGCCATGTCGTAGAATCCTATCAAAAATGGGCTTGACAATGCGGAGATCCATTATATGATATATCTGCAGTGGTCATCTTCACTCTATTGAGATATACTCGTACATATATATATATATAAATCTTTTGATAGTGGTTCCTATCAAATGTTTCGGTTTAAGTTTGGTTGATACTCCTGTGAAAAACAAATGCAATATCTCGAGATACATTTTTACGTTATGGAGTCTATATGCTTAATATTAGGGGTAGATAGGGTTAAAAATGTACATTGCTTAATAAAAAATGCATAAATTGTATCCGAAGTATAAATTAAGCATATTTGAAGATTGCAGTGAGATTTATTACTAAAATTAAATATAAAAAAAACAGGTAAAAAATATTGTATAAACGCGTGAAAATATTTTAAAACAGAATGCTTCACAACAGGTGTTTATTTTATATTTCAGTATTATTATGTATTATTAAAGTTGTGTCACGTGGCATAAAGTCATTAAAATATTAAATATTATATTATCAGCGGTTTGCTTTGTAACATTATTTCGGCGGTAAGATGATAAATAAAACAATTGTCAAGTCAAGACGCACGCATCTTTAAGGGTTATGTCATTATCTAAAAGACCTCCCTGTCGATCAAAATAACGGAACTTCAAGACAATTGTTTTTGTGATCATAATATATTTAAAAATAGAAGCTTTGTTAATTTTGACCGGATGTAAGGAAACTGTGATTTTGATATTAATGAAATATGATAATTATTTTTTTTGTAAGTAACGGTTGTTTTGTTCATCATCATCAGAGATTTTTAATATACCGCTTAATAAAAGATTCTACGCTTACTATCCATTGCAATTCTCATTATTAATAATAAATTCTGTATTTAATTTACTACATTTGCTGTGATCACGCGAATTTGTGATAAATGGTGACAAGAATAATGATTAAGTTTCCTGGACATTGGTAAAATTAGATTAAATTAGTTTAAGCTAGGTTAAAAATATTTATTGGAAGAATCTTATTTTTTTGTTTTTAGGTATTTTTTTAAGCGAGAAGGCTATTTAACTTTAACAAAATATAAAACTAAATAATGCTTGAAGTTATTTTAAAATTTAAAATATGTGGATGTATATGCCTGTTTATATTTGGAAAATATTGGTTAAATTTGTCCCATCGGTAGCCAAGAAGTTAGCGTACCCGCTTTGGAACCGGATATTGCGGGTTCGAATTAAATGGCTGCCCAATAGATTGAGAAATTGGCTCATAATCGATCCTTGTGAAAAAAGATGTCAACATAAGTATTGATACTGCTGAGATGCATGCTACTCTATTTATGGATTACTCATCTTTGCCGGTTAAGATACATATGCTCCACTTTCGGAACAGATATGGTATAAACAAAACGAAAACAAACGAATTTAAAAGTTGAATTTGAATATAATAATACAAGATTTACCATTATTATATTATAAAATAAAATAATACCACATTTGCCTTTATAATGAATTAATTATCAGAATTTAGTCAAGAAACTAGTCAAAGAAAGTGGTCGTGGAGTTTGAAGCGAATAATATTATGAATAACATTTTAAAACGAATTTCAATAAAGGTGCTTGAAATTAAATAAGAATATTGATTATGCTAATAAGTCTAATTTGAATTTGTACAGCCATAAATTTAATCTTAAAGTATTCCCCAAGAACTCATTTATCAATCAACTCAATCAACAGCCGGAACTTAAGAATTATTTATGACTGACTTAACTATATTTGATTTATGTAAAACCACTTTGAACGTCATTAAATTTACATAACTGGCAACCTTCGAAGAAATTGCTCATTTATGAGTTATCCCCACACCACTAATACTATACATACTCATGGGATGAGTGTTATATTGATAAAATAATTATATCGAAATCACGTCAAATAAACGAGGCTTCAATTATTCGATGGATGGGTTAACAGATTCAAGGTTAATTGGTTAAACCATATTTTTTGAAAGAGTAGATATAATAAGAATATTGGAAGATTTCTTCTCAATATAATTTACGATAATTATTGTGAAAACCTTTTATTTGTCTATCTATATATCTGTGTTTACTAGAGTTGTATTTATTGCGTTGGTTGCATGATTTTCTAAAATAAAATAGAATTAAGTAAAAATAAATTATTTTAAATTACATTTCTTACTTAAAGCATCCCATTTTGCTGGCTGTATTTACACAGTTTAAAGATAAAGTTGTCTTTAGTTTTACAGACCGCCATGTAATTTTATTTTATTATTTGCTTATCTTACCAGACTGTATAAACAAGGCGCGTAAAATTCTGATGATGTGCAGTAAACGTCATCAATGAAGCTTTTTCTTTCTGATCATAAAGTCGAATCTTATGACAGCGTTAAAACGGCGGAGCAAATTGCTGAATTCTGGTATCCGATTACTCGAGTTGCTAGCAGATCGGCGTTTTAATACTGCGTTAAGATTGGAATTATAACTTGATTCAAGTAAGAATTACCATTGATCGAAAGTACAACAATGGCAATGATATAATAAAAATATCGAATATGACGAGGTTTTGGATATCATTCACGTTGATTAAAAAAAATGTATTTAAAATTTTAAAGACTTCTAAATTATTTTTCACGAGAATTCGTTGTCAGACAATCGTTCAACCCAATGGGAATCCAGTGCCGCGTCTTCAGATTTTTTTAAAATCCGACAGGTGTGAGAATCGAACTCACATTCCCCGAATTGCGATGCACCAATGCTAACCTTTACTGTACCGGCGAGACAAAGTGAAAGTTTATTCTTGTTAATTTATTTAAATACTAAATTAATATTTTTGACTGATGGTGCTTGATGGAAATCGATTTAAATTATAAATTATTTAAAACTGGTAAACTTCCATATGTGAGATCACTGTTA
>JAGVSQ010004894.1:0-18569 GCA_022683975.1 Rhyacophila evoluta | reverse complement strand
TAAAAAAAATATATATACTTATATAATATATATATATAATAACACGTATATTCAAATATAAAATATCAGTCTCCCCGGTAGTATAGTTGATAGCGTGCGCGCCTAGCAATTCGGGGAATGCGGGCTCGATTCCCCATTTGTCGGATTTTTAAAATCCGAAAATGCAGCACTCGTGAAAAATAATCTGTCGAAAACGTCTTCACTTTGCGGAAATCCATATACATACTCCTCTTTTGGAGTGCAACCTGTGTAGATCCATATGACCCACGTTGGGAGCGAACCCTGTAAAATAATAATATCCAAGTTACTTCAGTAATTCGTAAAAAAAATCTCACATAATAATTATTTTTTCGATGTTGAGTATTTTTATTAGTATAATGTTTTATAAGTTAATAGTTAAATTAATTCAAAGCATTTTTAACAGAAAATAAATAACAAAAGAGGATAACTTTTATATAAGCTTTTATTTAGTTCTGCTTTTTACTCCTATATCTTCGTATGCACAAACAAGTACTGACGATAAAAATAAAAAAAATAAAATTAACATTAAAGGCACAAATTAACAATCAATGTAGAACATAATTTCTAACCAGAATTTTTTCTTTCGTTACATAATAAGTTAATTATTATCGTTATCTTTTATGATGCATCAAAGCAATTAATTACACATCGCCAATTGTACATAATATTTTTTTATCTAAGAGTATGGAATCCTTAATTTGCTTACGGAGATTTATTCACTAAACAACGGCGTATGCTCTCTTCCTTTCTATTATGCAGAAATAACTGTTATTCATTTTTAAAACCTTATAAAATACAGGCTTAGTCGAAAGATTTATTTTTTTGTATTTCATATCATACTTTTTGAATGAGCAACGATAAAATATATCACGGCGATTTGCATAATGTATGCCGCATGCTTACAAAATCTCCGACTCAATGTATTGAACCCGTGCAACTTTGTAACGAAGCGTATCTTAATATACGCGAATTTTTCAGATACTTGCATTTGCATACTTATATAGATGGATTTACAAGTTTTGAAAGGATCGCGCAATCGAACCGTGGCTTACAAAAATGTATTGAGCGTCGCCAAGAACTGGATTTTATTCAGAATGTTTTCTATTATGAAACTTAGCACATTTTTTTTTATTTGAAAACAAAAACCTTGAAAATAATTTAAATATTCTTATCAAAGTCAAACTAATCGACCTGGGTTGATTAAATAATTTATAAAACCTGTATATTTTTAGGAATTCACATTGTTTTATTCATCTTTACAAAGTTGATTTTTGCTATCCGAGTTGAATTTAACAATGGATACAGTAGTTAGTATATGAAATCAATATGAGTTATAGAATGAAACATGGCACATTTGTGTTATATTGGTATTTCTTCAGGTTTTAATGATTTTGCAGACTTCATTTTTACAGTCGCTCCAACAGATTCTCTCGCTGTTCTCGATAAGCATGGCGCATCTTTTATGGATATTCTCAGAAAACTGGTCAGCGTATCTCCGGTTAAACCACTTGTACTTTCAATGCGAATATTGGAGGAAAAAAATCGACGTCATACGCATTTTAAGCTTACTTGGTTGGAGACTCTTCTGTTACAACATAATATACTACGTACGATCGAATTACATACTTGATGATATTTGTTAATAGTATATTTTGCAAGAAAATATATTAGAAAACAAGTTATTTAAAAAGTAAGTAACAGATATACATATTACCATATGCATACCTTGACACGGAGATCGAATAAAATATAAAAATTGGATACTATACATATATAAATGTATATATTTTCGGCATACATGAGTATGTTCGTACAATAAATTATCATGGAATTCACACATTAGCCTACACGTAAATAACAAACATCTTTTTATTGAAGTATAATTTATGGTGTATTAGTTAAGAGGGCTAAACGCGAGCGTGTAAACTTGCGCAAGTATGCATGGATAATCCTAAAAATAAAGTGATCATATTTTCAAGAATTTACGATATAAAAACACTTATTTCATTGCTTGCGTTTTGCGGACCTCATAAAAAAGACTGAATTTAGTTCAGACTTTAGTTATAAGTTACTTATTATCGATTTAATAAGTTTACTATTATTTTCATACCGCTTAATATTTTATTAACAATTTTTTTTAGATATAAATTATTTAAAACTAGTTTTAAATAATTTAGAATTTAAAATCAATTTCCATCAAGCACCATCAGTCGAAAATATTAATTAATTATTTTTTAGATAGTAAAATTGTTTATACCACTATTTGAATTTCGTTTTGTAATATAAACTTTTAACTTTCAAAACTCGCAGTGCATTTTGTTGGTCAAATTAAGCATGATAATATTAAGCAATAATAATACCTGAATCATCCCATATCAATGAATGGTTCATTTGCTATTTCATCATATGTCGGTAGATGGCTGGTCTTATAATTTATATCAAATACAGGTAGGACTACCTAAAATTAGTAGATGTTCCGTTTCCAGGAAAAAAATAATGATCACACACAAATGATTATGTACTTGAACGTGTGTTGCCCTGTTTAGCTATAAAAGTGCGCTATTCACTCCGTTCCTATTTTATTGGGAGGTTTAAAATACTTGACTTAAATGTGTAATATAAACAAATCCTGTAAATGAATGCCCTATGAGTTTAACAAATGATTGATAAGCAATATCGTAAACAGGGGAGAATTCTAAATGGATATGGTCAGAAAAAATTGTGTCGTAACTATTATATTTCAGCTACGATCCCATCATATAATTGATGACGATGTGACAACCAAAATAGCTGTCGACTGAGTTAAACTTTAAGTCTAATAAGTTGGATGTCATTCAATCAACTCCCGAATAATTATCGGATTCATTATAGTTCTCGATGCCGTTCATAAGATTCTTAATAAATTATCGGTATATTTATAATTATTACAAATATATATATATATATTTAACTAGGTATATTGATTTACCGTGTGTTCTTTGGGACACTAATGATCGTCACTATGACAATTTGTTTCCTAACTTTGCTTACCTACATACCGATTCAGGTTAGTCAACTTTGTATTTTTTTGAGACAGCTCTGCTACATTGATTACTTTAAAAAGCTGTACGGCCTGTATTGTTCTTCGATAAATTTCACAACTATGCATACCTATTATATTGTGTATATGGCTTTATAGCGGCATGTTTGCTTTTGAGGAATGTGACACGCCTGAAGCTTGTAGCTATAAACCACAGATATATGCTGTTTGAACTCGAATTCTTTCAACTCCATACTAAATAACGAATAGATAAATATAAATGTGTCATATCACATACGCAAACACGCGGCAATTTAATACTATAACTGTAACAACTAAATTAAAAAATCATTTTTTTCATATTTGGATCCTGAATATTGGAACGTCATTCTCAATGGTAAACACGGAGTAGTAAATAACCAAAACATTGGAACAAAAATCTGTTGATATGTTAATTATCGACAGACGTCCATATTATCTAATTGGAGACTAAAACGAACATTTACCGTTGGCTAAAAATTCGAAATGGGACATCACGATTATGATCTTCAAATCACAAAGAGGGCGAAATAAATAAATACCCTTCTAGAAAAATTCTGTTTAGTGTACAAAATTGCCTCTTAACAAATGGGAACAATTTAATCGTTTTCTTATTTGTTTTTGTATTTTTATATGTGATTCTGTTTATGTGGGAACAGAATAATCACCCCTTGAACCTCTAGCGGATGTGTCCCTGAACAAATAACTTGTATTTAAAAATCCCTCCGTATATTACCTTAGATTAAGTAATTTTATTGAGAGACCCAGAGAGTATGTCTCCTAGAACCGTTAAAAATAAGTATGTTTTATGGGTAGAGAGACATAATATTATAATGTAGTATCTTTTGGGATCGTCTGAACCGCCTCGTCACTTCCATGCTGCGAATTAGAAATGATGTCACATGAAATCATTTAACCCTAGTTAATCCATACAATTGCATGTCTGGTGGCTGCTCCGTGTGTACTGTTGAAATTAACAATAATATCTAGCAATTTAGGATAAAAAGAAGCTTTCAAGTTTTAAAAAAAAATAAGATTCTGTTATATTGATATGTATATGATAACGTAACAGGCAAAGAGTCATTTTACTTGCCAAATATCCGTTACGTCAGCATCCAACACTTCACAAAACTGTAGACAAGAGAACATAGATTAGATATAAATTCCATAGAATTATAATTTCGAAATGAATCGTTTTTATAATCGTAAAATAAAAAAAATACCTTGTTTGTTACTAATGAGTGATCTTTATAACTTTGTTGACTTGCGTGTTCATACGCAGCATGTCGTTTCAGTAATTATATCACGTACTTTGATACAAGTTCAACACTGTCAAAATGGAGGAACATGGAAATTTGCCTGCTTTTCACTGAAAAAAAAAACAAATCCCAACCACAAAAAAACTCGAATTAGGTTTTCTAAACAAACCAATGTTTTAGGTTGACACAGTATACTACGACGTCGTTTATTAAATTAGCATTTACTATGTTGGACTTCATCTGTTTTAAACCATATTATATCCATCACGCTAGTCGTATTAAATTAAAATTCTACCGCTCAATTCGTTATTCAACGTTAGTTTGGTTGCGTGTGTTATATATAGATAATCTTGATAATTTAATCGCGATGGAAATAGCTATCGACAATATTTGTATGATTTAAAATAAGCAGTTCAATCGTTTTATTATAAAGTTATCGATTAGTAAAATGTTTGCGCCTCGTATCCTACCACCGGAAGAAATCGACTGCGCATACCATTAAAGGTAACTGAAACGCAAGTATTATGAAAATGTATAAATAGTATAGTTATATTTTCGTATGAAGTATTTTAGTAATGATTAGTTAGACGATCAGTAATTAATTGAGCTCGTTAATCAAATCCCATTCTCGGTTTGTATTACATCCACTGTGCTCTCCCACTTATTATGAAAACATTTACGTCTAATGTACTTCATGTTAGCTGCTAATGATTTATTTACTCGTTATCGCATCACATGTTACAAAAATTAATTTGACATGTGACCTTCGCACACAACACAATATGCGAATACGGCCTAGCTGAAAGCTTTTAAATGTCTGTTCGTTGAGAATTTACGCATAGTATGCCTCCGAGACCTCATCGCTCAGAATTGAGAGCTTTATATGATATACAGGTACAGGGTGTTCACAAATACTATTAAAGCAGGATAACATTTAACTTTATTAGTTAAATTACGGCAATCGTGATTGAAGTGATAACATTTTAACACTCACTGCATGCTAACTAAAAAACAGTACTTACGTTATTTGTATGCTGATTAAATGTAAAAAAATATTCGTTATGATCACAGTTTTTTATTCAATACATTCGTTAAATATGTTTGATCAAGACTGACTTTTTATTTCATTTTGTTTAGTCGGCAGGTTTTATTTAACGGTAATTTTATCTTCAGGAATTAATAGCGCTTAAATCTGTAACTCTAAAAAATAATACTAACGTTGGAAAACTAAATAGATTTTTGACATAATCTCCAATATACGATTCATAAAATCTTGCTAATATGCACAGTAAAAAACGAATGCAATATTAAAAATTACATGTAAAATTTTTCATATTTTATTTATTGGCGTGGCCATTTTTTTATCGTATTCGTGTAATCTGTAAGACACGTCTTACAGATTCATGAGAATCGGTTGTCGTCCAATTGCACCAATATAGATTAATTGAAGAGATTATTAAATATATCACTGCTTTTAAACATATTTGTAAATTATATTATATTATACCAATACATATCACGTAATGTGCGCATACACTTCAATATTTATTAAAAATAATGATTTATTATATAATGTAAATATTTCAAGCTAAATTCGTTGAAATTATAATTAATAAAAAGCAAAAATCTACTTCATATTAATTAGGTAGAGTATTATTTACGTATTTATTTGATTTGATAATTAAAAAAAAGTATCATAAAAAAGGATATTGATCTTCCCGGGATGTCATTATAAATAGCCTATAATTATAGACACCTATAACAACGGCATCATATTATGGCGAAGGCCCACGTTAAGCATGTGCCTACATATATTATAATAGCAATAATAATTGACGTATGACTAGCTGGATACCCACGTCTTTAATAATCCAACACCTTTGAAATAAGCCATTACCAATAAAGTACATCATTTCCCATACCACCTTATTGAGTTTTTTGTTATTGTTTTTATTTGACAAATTTGCTCAGTTTTTCTAAAAAACAATGATATCCCACGTTTATAGATACAATAGCTCAATCGACTTCTGTAGTAGGTAATAGTATAAAAAACATATATTATATTATCGTTCAATATGGTCTCATTAGAAATTGTTGTATATAATAAATTATAGATATACTCCGTCTGTGTTTGAACTTTATGATACAGGACTCCTTTATGAATGCATTAATCCAGGGGTTCTTAAGCACTCCGAAGACCCCTTCAAGAACATTTTATTTTGCGAACCACTCTAGCCCTAACCATTTTAAGTTGTTCTTAAAATTTAATTTCTGGCTCAATAATCTCATAAACATAATAATAAAAATAAGAATGTCGAATAAAATCTTTCTAGAAAAAAATCTGAAGAAAATAATTTCGTTTTAATAGCATCGGATAAACATAGATTATTTTAACGGAAATGTAAAAACCATCAATAAAACCTTACGATTTTTACCATATTAAAATAACAGATAGTAAATGGTTCAATAATATTACATGCATAACATATATTTTTTTGTAACAGAGTAATATATCGATGTAATTATTAAATAGATAATATAATACTTATTATCATAGATTTATAAAAAAATAACATAAGAAACAAGAGAGAAGATCAAGCCGTGCATGAAGTTGAAAAGTCAGACACGCGATAATTTTATTTTCTTACACATATTTTATATCTTACGTCGCATTAAAATACCTGGCGATTGCGTAAACTTGTAGGCAAACAATAGCTAACAATCAATGCCAAGGTAAATTGAATTTATTATTATTTATTATTGCTGTGGTTATAGTTACATAAACTATTAACATCTACGGTAGTATTATTTGAATATTGCGTTTGTGACAATTCGGAATAAATTTACTCATTTAATTTTATATTTAAAAAAGTTAAATTGATATTATAGAGCTTCTCATATTATTCCACAACATGAAAAGTCTTCTGCTTATTTAACCGAAACATCCAATTCATTTCATTTAGATTTCAAATTATTCTTTATAAGAATTATCGTTTATGTTCTAAAGCATCGGTAATGTAAGCCCGTGTTTTATTTATCTTTTCTATCTGACACCGACATAAACTATGCTTTTTGATTTAAATAAAATATATATACCTACGTATCAAGTTATCAAATAAATACCATTCAAAATATTGTCATGTTTATTTATTATTGTCACTGAAAGAGCAACTGAACTGGAAACTGTAAACGTTTTAAAGCAAATAGTAATGTACTATCTACGGTATCGAATATAACGTAAAAACACCTACTGTTTACTTAAATATACTGCGAATACATTTTAAATCCACCAGTTACTCCGATACTACAACAGATGCCACAGTGGCAGAGTGACGGCAACAGAGACGCAACGTAGCTATCAATAGATGAGTGAGCAAGTAGGCAAGTTCGGCACCGCGACAACACGTTGTCGTCACAACAAATTGCTCACTCATCTATTTCTAGATATTTTGCTGTATATTTATTATATTTATATATCACTGTCATTGATATTATCACTGTTGTGGACGCTTCGCTGCTGTCGCCCTGCTGCCGTGGTATCTATCCTAGCCTCGGTCGTACACGACTAAAATCAGAGAATTACACGTAAAGAGACAAGTTCAAATAAGGTATATTCGTAAATTGTCATTTTACCGTGTACACCATTAAATAATAATGCATTTATAAATATAATTTATGTATGTATTTACAATTTTTTGATGTCGTAATCAGTTTATCCATTACACAATGCGTGCTTACACCTCATAATGTCACGTCAACCGGTTAAAAGCATTTCAATACAAACGCCACGTAACGAGAGAACTAGAGATGATGATTAGCCTTTCAAAATGTGTAATATAATTTTGAGACCCATTAGCCGATATGTAAAATTGTGACTTTTATTGTCAAATTATCTTCCCACGCGTGATTTCCATCTTCCGAGTGCTATTCAGATTATAACGCTTCGATGTCTACCTGCTGGCTGTAGGGCTACCGATTCATTGCATCGTGAAAATTGATAAATACATGTAAAAATTACCTATAATTTTTATAAGATAATAATATATTCAATTGGTGACATGTATCTAAATAAGTACGAAAAATATATATTTCAAATTGTATGTCAGGTACGACAAGAGAGTGTTTAATATGGCAGGATTTTATTTAACTCACGGCCTTGCATCAAAAATAATTTCTTTGACATTGTGAACACAGTCTGCTATTAAATATAATAATAATGGTTTTATTTATGAAAGATTAACTGTTTTATAGTAATTTGCATATACTACATTCCATGATATGTTCCTTGTAAATTCTTGTCACTACGGTGTACAAAGTGTAGTTTCGTGTTAACTTTTGACTAGTTGATTTATTATCACTGAGAAATGTTTATTAACCCTTTTTGCCGCAGGATGTGATTACTGTTGAAATTTACCTTTTATTTCACCAAATGAAGATATAAACTATTTATTCTTATTCGCGATAAAACAAATCAAACAAGCCATCGCATGAAAATACTGTTACTATAGAATATTAATTTGAAATTCAAAACGTTAAATCTAAAACAATGAAGTGTGCAAGAGTTCACTGAAATAAATAAAAAATACATTTTGAAGTATTTCACTCTACATATTTATAATTGATTGTTGATTATCACGTGCCATCTCACATTTTAATTCTTATTTGGTTGAAGACACGAAATCTCAACACAAATCCAAATTGTTTGAACACCATACAATAATATGATGCCAGCCGCGCTGAAATGGTTTGGGTTACGTTTATACCAGGTGTTCTGATATACGAAAAATGTGAAATACTAAATGTTTGGCCTTTTTTCTGTTCACCATGTTGACCTAATTTGTTGTTACTTCCCCACGGGATACAATATTATAAATATCGCACCATATGCATATAACTTGTATCACTGTTGCATATTACAATAATTTAATAATTAACATATAGTGATGTGGAGTAGGCAACCCTATATTCGCCATTCAACAGATGTTTTGACACGAGTGATGGCTTGTTAGAAATATGACAACGCGTTATCATAATTTCATTGTTTTTCTTAGGCGGGCCCACAAAGCGATCAGCTGAGCATACTGATCTGATCACTTATCGTCCCACAAGAATGCGCCAACCTCTAAAATATAAATGAGTGCCAATATTTCTCACCAGTTTTTCCATTTTAATTTAATATATATTATACATCCAACACTTCCGCCGCCATAAATGTATTATACAATAATCCATTCTCACTAAACCGAAAGAGATTTAAGGTTGGATTACGATTTTTTAATGCATTATAATATGTGCTAAAATCGTTTCGCTTGGATACGAATGGCGAGAATTAACAATAGCCCAATATTCTCAAAATAAATTATAAATAATTCTAGAGATCTATGTGGCCTAAAGCCGTAATTGACATCCTTAAGATTGACCAAATAAGTTAATAAAATATATGATAATACTATCATATTGTTGGATGAATATAATTAGATACCATCAACTGATTGTAACAAACAGTTTGAACACTAATAGTGGATATATGTATGACCCGAAGATGCTAGATGCAAAGCCTTACGATTTTATAAAATACATGCAAGCAAATGTGTTAAGGCCATTGTTCTCGTCCTAGAAAGCTGAAATATTAATGCTAAATAAGGGTGAACCAGTTTTCCAAATTGATTCAACAAATATTTTTTTCCTATATCATATACTTTAATAACATCATATAAAATACTCCTAAATGCGCCATTTAAAAAAAATAAGTTGATTTATTTCTTGATGAAATAAAAAAAATCTAAAATTCAAGTTATATATTTCACGGACAATGCTTTTTAAATGAGTCCAATCGTAAAAATCCTTTTGTCGAAATGAATGTCCGTGAAGCAGACTTGGTTTATTTTTTATATACTTAAACAATTATGTTTGAAAATACAATTCAGCATAGAAATACTCGTCTCAAGTTACTACGATCTTAACACTCATCGAGGTTATAGACCTATCTGAAGAAGTACAGCCTACAAACCGCTTGCGGTCTTTCATTGCGGTGTATTTCAACTATGCATTTTTTATTGTAACATACCATCTACATAATTAAAACTATTCAATATAATTTTTTGACAAAAAATACACTTTGACAGTACTACTAGAAAAAAATTAGTTCCAATGTATAGTTTTTTTTTTTGGAAAGAATTATAACGTGACGTTAAAGTAATATTTGAAATACACTTTAACTATGAGTATATTTATCCAAAATTTAGCTTCGCAGTACAATTTATGGTCGCTGAATACATTTCAAGATATGACGGAAACTGTCATTTTTTAGAGAGATCAAGAGATTGAAACCTTAATGTTTTTCTGTAAATCGAGAAAACACGTCATAACGGTACATGTTAAAAAGTTAATATAAATTATCAATGTCTTAATCAGCTCAGCCTAATTAAACTGGGACGCTCAAAGACGTTTTGAAACTTTCTGCTTATTACAAAACTTTTGCACTTTATATTCCTACCCGTGAAATGTATCAAACCTTCAACATATTATAATCTCAATGTAATTTTAGTAACAAAAACCAGTATCTATTTAACGTAACGTGAGTTGATCTCAAGATCTGAATATTTTAATCATACATGAGAACAATAATTAGTATCATTATACCAACTATCAGAAGTTTTGTTTATTGTTTTTATGACAATATTCCATGTATATTTTTGTATTTTGAAATAGTTTGTGTCTAAATTTATTCTCAGGCACCACAAAATGTATTACCGAATTCACGTACAAACATGGCAAAAACTCTAAACGTTCAATGATTCTTTTTATGGTCCATACAATTTACACCAATCTTGCCTCGAACTCGTTTTTTTATAGCTTTACCGGTTAATGAAATGTCTTTCTGTACGAATTACTTTGAAATTTTACTATGCATGTTTTTTAAAATGATACGAAGTTATCGAAATCTGAGATACAATAAAAAGTGACTGGTATGGGCCTACGTGACATATCTAATAAAAAATATATTTTTTTTGTGAATTTTTAATTATAATTTTCAATAAATTGCGAGCCTTGGATTTTTTACTAATTAATTCGTACGTATCAAAAGGATTTGGGTGAATAATGAATTTTAATTTTACGCAAACGGCCATGTGTGCGGAAGTCGATATAATTGTGGCATATAAATGCTAAGCTTTCATCTGGTTAAATTTATCGTAAATGCTTTATAGCCAAGTTTTCACACAAACGACATACCTACTGTCTGTTAAGCTTCGTAGATCGAGGTGAGTACAATAGAAACCATTGTTTTCTTACTTCCTCCCTGCTATTTGCAAACTTTCAATTCTGAAAATTTGTTCGTAATCTCCAATTAATTTTCTATGTATTCTTTAATATGTAACAAGAAAATCTAAACATTATAAACCAACCTAGATATTGATGGAGTACTTTAATGATCCGCATTGCTTGTGATATAATTTTGGCAATATTATGTTTATCATTTGATTATTCGACCAAAACTTAGCCGTGTTCTGGTGTGGATATTGTATTCACCCGAGAAAAACTTTTGAAACTCGATTTGATAAGGGCCTCGACCTGTCACTCATGGTGACCCATTTTTCGCTGAACTTTCGTTCTACTATCAAAGTGTTTATTATCTGTTTTCTAGTGATCTTTCTATTTCTTCGAAGGAGCTGCCTTTTAAGCGATATCGGCATAAAAGTGTTTCTCATTACGGGAAATATTTGTATACATATCGACTATACAAAGAAAAAGGACGTAACCCACACAGAACAACTTTTACAGGAGGCACATAAAACGTCTATTTAACGATTTTGGGCTAAAGTCAAAATATTAAATAAACATAACCTTGAAGTGTATAAAGACTAAAACTGATGCTTTATTAATTTCTTGACTTATTTAAGAATAGCCAGTAAAATTGATGAACTGGTAGTCTCTTATCCTAGTTGCAATTTTAACAATATTTAAAGTTATTTTGAAAAAACTAAAGGTTACGTCATGTTTCCCTTCCACAGTTGGTATGCTATTATTTATTATGTATTTTTTTCGATATGTTTCCTCATTAAAAATAACCTGAAGGCTGAATTTCGGAATATAATTGTCAACATGTACATTATTATCTGAAGAAAAAGGTTCAAAACGTCACGTAATCTTTTTATATACATGTCATGTAGGTTATATTTCAATGTACGATCATTAAAAAAAAGCTTTTTACAGTACGTCGTGATGTCATCATTATATCTGTAGCCCAACACTAAATGTTCCTATGTCAGATATTAGCGAATTTAACTGGCTTGATTGAAAAGAACTTTAAAAGTTTCGTTCTTTTAATATAAAATAGAAAAAATGCTTAACTATCTGCTTATGGCTCAACAATATGTATATTTTATGATATAATTATATGTTCATGGTGTATATTGCTGATGAACAAAAATTACCTGAACTAAAATAATTATATATTTAACGTAGATATTTCTAGCAATAAACATATTATATGTGAATATTTAAAGTATATACGCCACGCTGGATTTTTCAAATTTATAATATATTTGGCAAACTTCGTTGTGTATCGCATTCACCAAATAGTTTACATATAAATGCAGTAATACTTGAAATAATCAACCACAACGCTAACACAGTTTAGTAATAAGACAATTCATTAAGGAGATTTTCATTTTCAATCTAGGACGATGTTATGTTTTTAGCTGCAACATGCCGTTTATTATATCAACAACTAAGTAATAACAACCGATAAAAACCTTGCGGCTTAAGTAGCATGTTGCAGATGATGCCTCTATGTTGGAAACCATACGCATGTAAACCACTATCTTATAATGGGCCGAGTTGTTTTGTGGCGGAGGTAGTGACAATTACTGCCCTCAGCCGCACCACCACAACACTAAGTCTTACACTACACAACTTCTCAAGATTACAATGCAGTTGGAGCTATGTCATGCTTCGAGTAACGAGCAATTCTGCTCTTAGAACCGGAACTTAGTAAGAAGACTACTCAGTAACTTGTATGAAATCAGAAGATCCAAACCCACGGGCTATTTATTAAATATATCTCTAGAATGGACTTCATATTGTCATACTCATGACATTTATTACTAAGAGACAAATCGCTTTTCGGGAAATAAAATAATTTCACAGTAGAACAAAAAACTATTCTTGATCTTTCAGTTGTATTAATTCAGTTTTAATTGTATTTGCGTGCGTACTTGTACGTTATTGAAGGTGATTTAAAATACACTGATATTAAAGAACATTGACGTGTATTTATGTATCACAATTTTTCTTTTTTTTATTTGTTTTTTTTTTATCCAGCAATTTATTTGCACACTAAGCCATATTAGAACATTTAAATATATTTTACTAGACAACATATACTACTCTATCTTAATATCCACGAGGATATTTTACATAATGATTTAAAGATATTATCCAATGATATAAGTACAAGTGGTATCTTTTATCAATAATGGTTTGCTCTCCTCGGCATATTTCGGCATAATAAAACTATTGCAGATATTCAAATGATTTTACACGTATTTATTATTTGTTCATTAAAACTAGATATCTATAGATTAAATAGAAAAAGTAGACAACTAAAATAAAATTATGTGAGCTCGATATTAAAGTGGTTGAAAGACGATAATAATGCGTTAATTCAATAGTGACAACATACATGTGCATAAACGTACAAGATAAAGGTTTTATTTTTTATTCAGATTTTAGGAATCCATTTTTTATTTCTTTGATTACAATATATAATAGCTCTAATCGTTTGCTTTTTGATTCATCTATCCATTACCAAATTCAATGACTTATCTATTTTTATTTTCTACTTAACTCTATCCCATTCCAACCGCATTTAGTTTTATTATGCAATCCTAATAGTAGTATCTATCTGTTTCGCAAATCACCGCCCTCTCCATACTTTGCTTGCTTGTACTCAACCATCTCGAAATTAAACTAACATAAATCAAATATTATATTCTTTCCTGAAAGTACACCGTATATACAATAAAAGCTAGATAGCATACTATTGATATACGTTTAGGCTACCCTATATAAATGAAGCAAGATAGATAATTCCGCAAAGCAATTTAAGTAGATTGGTATTTGGATTTATGACCTTAGGAAGTCGGCGATCCCTTAATATATCGCGTAACCACTAGCACGCTGAATCGATAGTTGATTCAAATGTTATGAGATTTATATTCTTTAGCATGCGTAAGTTTCAGGGTGAAACTGTTCGTTCAGTCTTAATTTGAAACTTTCCGAGTATCCATTATTTTGTAACACGAAAGCTCTCCGTAACAATGTAAGCTTATTTCATACATTTTCAAAAACATATTTTTCAACATTCAAAAATTCAAAACGGTTATCTGCCGTGCTAAACAATTACAATTTGTTTGAATTGTTTATATTTTTGTTACACAAAATGTATTTTGGGCCTCTTAATAAGGCTGTTAATCAACTCGGGTCACTTTTAGCCGAGTTGGGTCGATAACATTTATTTCATTTCGTTGAATTCCCATCCGTTATTTTAAGTAAACTGAGACAATACCATAATTTTTCAACAGTCACGTAAATCCGAATCAGCGAATTGTCGAACGGTATAAACGTAACTGTGGCTAAAGTTTCAATTCAATCATACAGCAGTGAAACGAATTCACTCAGTTCGATTTGCTAAATGTTTAATCATTTGGTTTTCGTATAAAAATTAACTTTGTTTGCACCATATTGTAGCCTTAACAAAAAGCTAAAAAGATCTTTTCCATAATACACATAACGTCTGTACTCATTACTCTATCACGCGTTATTCACATATCAAATGTAATATTCTTACGTAATTTTCGACAAAACTATAAAAAAACAATCTTCTATAGTTAAATAATATTAATACCTATATACATAGGTAAATAGATATACGATATATTTATAACATTTATCTGTGGTCCAATGCTAGTAGTGCCCATGTTAAATATTTGGTATACTGATATCAGAAAGTACTATAATATTTATTTTATTAGTAAATTATAATATAAGAAAAACAATGTGAAATCATCCCCTTTAATCTCGTCAATGTATATAATTATTGTAATACGACCAACTCTATCATTCAAAGCGAACAATCAACTTATCTAAATAATTGAGATATTGGTACTTCTAGAAATATACCACAGAATATACGATATTTAATATGAATCAGTCCAATGTTTTATATTCCTATAAAATATATTATAATAATCCAACTAATTATTAGAAATACAAATACTGATATTGCATTTTAATTTGTTTGTGATAAAAAAATATTAACTGTAATTAATATGCACCATTATTATTGGCAGAAAAAAAAATCGCATTCGTATCTTAATGCATTTATATAGACCGTTATCCGAAAAAACCATATTTATTGCAGTCACATAATAGTTACGTGCAATATGGCACGTCATTGGACCAGTTCATTACAGTTGAAGTGTGGAATATGAGCGTATCGCGTACTAATTTCCTATACCAAGCCTTAGCTATGCATTATAAATTATAAATAACTCCACTGAAAGTGTACGAAAATTGATTATCTTGCTGTCTGCCACTTTTGTCAATGTTTTTCATCGCGATGATTACTTTCTAAGACGAGACCGCTCGCAAAGTTTTTTTTGATTGAAATGAGCATAATAAGTTTTTTCATGATTTTTATCGTACTTTCAATTATTCGGTTTTTGTTACGATTTATTCCGCAATATTACGATAAACGTATTTTATGTCTTTGATTAGTTGCACTCGGAGCGAACATGATAAATAATAAATATATATAAATTATAAAATAGTTTCTATACAGCTTGATTCTGAATAAAAAATATCATGTATTTTAAATATAGATTAATTACTGTACGTATTTAGTACTCCAAGGAATGCAAGCTCAATCCCCACATCTGCTGGAATTTCCAAATACGAAAATGCGGGACTGGACCCCGATTGAGTTGAACAATTTTCTGACAAAAAATTCTCGTGAAAAAAAGTGTAGATCCATATGATTCTCGTTGGGAGCGAATATAGTATAAAAATATTGAAAAAATCTTAAATAGAAAATAAAAACCAACTGTGAACAAACAAAAAATACTAACTTGTATATTTTACATCTGGAGCAAAAATTTTACAAACGATATACCAATAGATTAAATCTTTTCTAGAATCTTTGATCTAATTCTATACTTTTATTTCTGTCTTAAATAGTATGAAATCAAATTAAATAACAAAAACATTGTGTTTTGTTTGACAGGTTTCCTCTTTGTAAAAAACACGATACGGTTTTTGATTTTATGAATTAGATCAATTATCAACTACATTTTTTCATTTATTCGAATTCATATGTTTCTAATTGTGATTATAAAAATTGGAAATGAATATTACATTAATCACTCACTGTGAAATGATTCAATGGATATTTTATTCTCTCATACGAAATGAAATAGTTAAAGCCATATAATGTATAATAATATGAAAAATATTACTAATACAAATGCGTAGGTAACATGAAAGCTTTAAATTTAATACACTAAATAGTACTTCGTAAGAATAAGAAAACACACTTTCAAAAAAATTCTCATTCTGAAAGAGAAACATAATTGAAAATACTTTTTATAATATAATATAATCTACACACATATTCATACACTTTGCTATATTGTTTAAAAAGAAATAGGACGTAACTCTAAAAAAAAAAACTTACATTCGATAATCGCAATGTATACAAGTTAATACATGTTTTATCAAAAGGATGTAAGATTAAAATTGCGAACATGTGTCCTGATTTAGCTGTTTAGTTGAAATAAAGGTTAGCTCTTAAAATTTGCAAGCAGGAAAGGGACTTCCACTTTACCAAATAACTTAAATAAATATAATATTGAGTAAATAGAACACCCGTTATAGTATGCATGTACTTCAGGTCTATGTATACGAAATGTTTTTACTTTGTCCCAAAAGTATTGAATGAACATTTTTTGTATCTGCTGAAAAATTTGTTACGTGTGGGTTAGGTCTTTTTTTTCTTTCCACAGTCGATATTCTTTTACTCGTGCATCACAATTTATATTATTTGATCAGAGTGCACCATAAAAAAACTAAAAGGAACTTATATGGAAGTTGTAATAGGTTAGGTAAGGTTAGATGATGTGAAATGTAACTTATAGAATTTTGTTGGCACAGTTGAGAAGGAAGTGAGAAAATGAATATAAAAGAAATGCGTTAAAAAATATTGTTGGCAATTTTTTTATAGAATAAATCATTAAGTTTTTTTTAAATTTTAAAGTTGGAAATTGTACATAAAAACTCAACGATGACTACGTGAAAGTAAACTATAATATTATACATTAATTATAAAAATCAAACACTTATAAAATTTGTTTATCTCAAAAACTTTTAACGTAGTAAATATATTGATTGCAATAAATCGTTAAATCGATGCAATATAAATGAAACGAAAATAATAATAAAAAATACGCGGTTGAGATTGTTGCAAAATTAAGATTCTAGAAAATTCTGACTCACTTAATTAGTCAGGTTTATGGCTTGTTTCTTCTGTCTTAATAACGAAAATAATGTAAGTGATAGTTTGTATGTTTATCTGACTATCTTAGACTGTACCAAAACACATTAATTACAATTAGTAGATCAGGTAATTGTTTGAAAAATTAATAAGATTACATGTTATTTAAAGCTGTGATACAATCTCTTTATTGACTACACTGAAATCAAATTTCTATACGAAAATAATGTTGTTTTTGTGTGTGAATCAAAACTTTTTCTTGTGAATACATCAGTATACGTTCTCAGTTTGTGGTTACGTTTCAGTGCGTCGTCATATCAGCGTGTAAAAAACTGCGTTTAACACTAAAAGAAAAAAACAATTCATCGGCCACGTAATGTAGGTGGCGTAAAATTAATCTACAGACCGCGTACAAGTGCTATTGTATAACACTTCAACAATAAACATTTTATGAAATCAAGACATGTTTGAAATTATATATCTTCATTAATTAAAAATATTATTTACGCTTTGAAATCACAAGTAAAATTTTAATGCTCGTTTTACTTGTAATTAATCTTCTGTCAAACGTTTTCTCATAAATTTTGTAAAAGTTTTTCAGTGTTTTTTTTAATTTAAAGCTTCATACTTAATTAAATCAGTCTATATATATATATTTCATTGTTACATACAAATTATC
>JAGVSQ010004893.1:0-18571 GCA_022683975.1 Rhyacophila evoluta | reverse complement strand
AATTTCATACATGTGTGTCACATTTTTTAAAAAACATACCCCGTAAACAATGTGTATAAATAAAATGATCGATTTTTTTTCGCACTTTTATAGGATACTTTATTTATACATATTATATATATAGTTGTACAAAAGGTTGTAATAAAGGACGTAACCCACACAAAATAAATGTTACAGGAAACACAAAAATCAAAATTAAAAGCTCTAATTTAGATACCAATTCGGTATTTGCAGCTTACATCTTTTTGATAGAATATGTAGTTATATATATTGTGATTATCTAAAAAAAGCTATTTCGGAAAACTGAGTGTTTTGTCCATTTTCTTTTCAACAGTCGATAAATATATTTTGGGCCTTGGATGCCCAAATTTATTGTTTTTGTCTACATAGTGATAATTGAAATAAATATATTATAGCCATAACATTGATAAAAGTAAATTACGATGCGTATTATAATCTTTTACCAGCGCATTGAAACCGCTGTAACATGTTTGGTAAATTGTGTATTCACCATCTCGCTCGCGTTTCAATGAGAATTAATAATTCCATCTCACTCTCAGCTTTCACAAATTCCGTGATTTACGGAGTCAGTCAATCAGAAACAGATCAACGTATTTTTTACAATAGATTATTCATTAGTAGAACACTTGAATCAGTCACACTGTAAGTTCAGTAAAATTGTTTGTCCGTAAATCATTTCACTGGACACCTAAGTGCGATTTTTCCAGACACAAACATTACACGTCACTTGGGGCGTACAAAACCAAAAATGCAAACTAACGTATATTTTCATAGTACAATTTCGTTTATTGATAGCCAAATACTTTCATAGATGTGGGCGATGTTTCTCAATCGTTTACCTCATTTTCTAAACAACTTCTCTCAAGGACAACTTCAATACCTGGTTACAATAAATTTTTAGAACGTTTGCAGATTTTATCATCAAAAACCAGCCTAGATCTACTTTCGTGTTCTAATATATTATATTTTTTAATCATATGACTAAAATAAATGATACTAAACAGAATTCACCTTATTATGCTTTCCAGCTCTTAACCAAGCACGGTAAATTTCTTTCCATGTGAGGAAACTAAAACCAAAAACACCAATGTACACCAAAGAAATATCACAAAAAGACAAATAAATTCGACTATAGCATTCTAATTACATACATTAATACATACTTTTCTATGAATATGCCAATTTAAATAAACTCTTATGAATATCTTACAAGGTGAATCGGATATATTTTTTTCTAATATTAATACAAAATGAATGACTTACTTTAATGACATTGATATGAACAGTGGCGTTTTTGCTTTTAAATCCTTCACATGTGCATACTCAATCAGAAACATGCATAACTTGACGCACAATGCAAATCAATTAATTGTATTAATTCATTTATCAGTTAAAATTGAAGAACTTCTAAACTTGATTCGATCCAGTTGACCAAACAATTAAAGTATAAATAACCCCGTATAACACGGTTGTTCTGTTCCTAAAATGACGTGCTATGCGACTCTCTGATTTTAAAAACAAAAAAATCATTGCAAAAAGCTTAATTAAGTTCCAGAAGTATACCATTATATTTTTATAATTTTGAGAAACATATTTATTAAAGCAATAATCCTCATCAAAAGTATTTTGTATAAATATGTTTAGTATAATAAATTTATTATCTTGAGAAAAAACGAGGTATTAAAAAATTATATATTCTCACGTCTGATGAAGTAATGATATATTTTTTTATTTTCCTCCGGAGAACGAACAGTTATCTGCAGCCACTGTTTAACAATTTGAGTGAAATACGAAGGCTTGCAATAATAAATAATATATAGGCATTTATTTAGGAAAGAAGTACGCACTATTAAAACTTAGTCTAATATTTCTTCCTTCATTCTTGCCTTCAACTATTATAATATTTTTTCTGTGACTTACTCCCTTTACGGCATTGGCGATGACTTTTAGAATAAGACGATACACTTAACTCGGTTTTTATTCTTTGCTTTTTGGAACGTTATTTAATTTAACGCTTTAATTTTCAAACCGTGTTAGAGTGAACTTCGTTCTTCTGAAACATCCTTGTTTACTTTATTCGCTGGTTCTTATTCATCTAAATGATACAGTCTTACCAATGCAGCCTGTGATATTTCCTATTGAAAAGTTGTCTTTCTAAAGAGTAGAAGATGTCCAAGACCTTCTCTTTATGTATTAATTATCAAGTTTTTAAGACACGAACAATAGTATATTCAGTAATATTAGTATTATTTAACTTCTCTTTGTTTCAAAACACATAGCAAGTGGAACTTATTAAAATAAAACACTTACTAAGTTGCGAGTGCAAATATCTTTCATTTTCAGTCGGTGCTGCAAATTTCTTAGTTTATGTTAATTGCATTCATTTACGTGTTTCAGCACAAAGTGATAATGAATGAATAGTTAGTTGCAAGTAAAAGGTTGGAAAAAAGCGTATACGCGTGCCTTTTGTAACAAGTGTTTTTTAACACTGTTTAATTCTAATATTGTCAAAACCTACAAAATATACTTATTTTTGTTTTATATTTAAATGCTATATCTCAATCAATTGTCTCTAGCAACCTGCAATAATTTTTAATCACTAAGAAGTCTTTTTCATACATAAACCATGTCCGCTCTAAAATTGGTTAATATGGATCGACATGGTGTGAAGATATCTATCAGACACGGATTATATGAATCTTGACAACGTATATATTATTTTCACGAGAGTTGGGTGTCGGCCGTTGCTTGAGTCATTGGGCATCCGGTTTCACATCTTACGGTTTTTTAAAATCCAGCAGCTGTAAGAATCAAACTAACTTAACCTCTCGGCCACAAGAAAACATTTCTTTCATATATCAATTTTAGAACCAAGTTTTAGTAAATCGTTTTTAATTTTTATACTGGGCTTGTATTTAGTATCACAGAATTGAATATAACAATACATATTAACTAATTATTACTATCCGTTATAAATTTAAATATATGGAAAACTAGATAATTGAAAATACACGGTTAATCCAAATAAAATTTTCATTGAGTTATCTTGTCTATGTCTGCTCCGAAAAAGAAGTATATGTATACACAGGTTCCATAACAACTGCACACATGACAAATGCTCATATGCCATCTGCGCACAGATTTTTATTTCAATGATACCTATCTATACTACAATTAGGTAAATTAAGTATAAAATGTCTTAATATTAATTTCTGTGTTAGTGTGACCAATTCAATGTGTGCGCAAATGTCATGTGAGTACTTGTCATGTGTGCAGTTGTCTGGTTACCGTATACACAGTGTGAAGTTGTTCGTTCCGAAGGTGGAGTATATCAATTTCTGTAATGTGAATTGTTGACAGATTATTTTTCACCAGCATTAGTTGTCAGATGATTTCTTAACCCAATGCATATTTAGTCTTAGTCCTACATTTTCAGACTCTTTTTAAATCCGGCAGATGTGGGAATTGAATCCGCATTACGAGACGCACACTCTAACCTCTATACTAATTGAGTTCAGAATAAATAAATGATACAGATATAACGTCGAATGATTCCTACAGTAATCGATGCTAATACTATAATAATATCGATAGTTCATAATTCTCGATACCGAACAAGATTGGCATTAATCAATTGATACAACGTAAACCATGGGCTCCATAGTAGTTTAGGTCCTTATTTTATTAATTGAATAAACATTTACGTGGTAGAATTTCATTTTACAACGATTAAATACTGATAATATTAAATAAAAAATCTATGTTTTAATTGAGTGTATTAACAGTTATTTCAAGTGTAACGCGTATAATGATTGGAGTAATTAAAATACGTTTTTGATACTAAGAAATTTCTTATTATTTAAATTCTTAGAAGAGGAAAGTCATTTAAAAAACTGGCAAATTAATAGCAAAAATAATTGCATTGTAATCAAGAAATAACATTTAATAAAACGCGAATAATTATTGTTCTGTTTCTCAAATCGATAACTCTCGAGTGTGGAGATTGTAATGTTTTAAATCGAATTGCTTTTATTATTTAAATGGTATGACAGATAAAAGATGAGGAAGAAGCCGTTTGAAATGTAAGAAGGAAAATTCCGATGTTGCCACATAAATAAAATTATTTAGAAAGTATTTTTATTTCTTACTCGCCGTGGATAAAAGTTATTACCGATTCTTTCAATGATAAATAAACACGAACATTTTTTTCATTCTACTTGTAATTTATTATTAAGTATGTATTATTTATTAAAGGCTATAATAGAAAACAAAATACATTATATATTAATAACAGAGACTGATTTTAAACTCACTTATACTTTATATTTTTATTACAATATTATTGTTAAATTACTATGGACTCAATAATATAGATTATATAATATTCTTCCATAATGTGATTCTCACCGTTGGTGTCATCTTTATCGTATGGCACCCACACTTCTTTGGTCCGGGGACTGTCATTCCAAGATCATTAGGATTAAGGCAGACCACACTGTATACAGTCCGTTTCAACAGTTATGTACTGTCAGTCTAATCAATAGGCTCATGTTATATATCATGTTCACCTCAAATACTGCCTCAATCTTAGTTATCATCTTGGGTTAACAGACCTCGGACTGCAGATGAAGTGTCAGTGTATGCGCACCATTAGTGTTATCTCATATAAAGCATTTTTCAAAACGTGGATATTTATGTATTTTTTTTTCACAGTGTGGAGACATCCACTCCGAAAGTGGAGTTTATTGATCTCCACAATGTGAAGATATCTTGACAGATTATTTTTCACGAGAATCGTTTGTCAGTCAATTGCTCAATCCAACTGGCACCCAGTCCTGTATTTTTCAGATTTTTTAAATCCGACAGATGGGGAATCGAACCCGCATTCACCGGATTACTAGCCGCGCACGATACCAACTACGTTAACCGGAATTTAATGGAATATTTAAATAGAATAATTAAAGAAGTAAAGAGAGTATTGATTACACGTAAGATAATCCAAAGAAATCAGCTGTTTTAACTAAATTAAAGTAAATATCTAAACATATTTGGGTACATTGTATTGTAGCCAAATAACAGGTGGTAATCAATTCTGTAAGAATATACCTTTCCGTTGTAGAAGATTGTTCCACACCCAAAACGGTTATAGTATAAAAAGGGATTTACTTTGAGATACTTTCAGTAGATAAATATATTTCATACGCGTGTTTGGTTTATTAAATTTTGTGAGTAGTTATGTTATATGGTAATGATAAATACGATTCGATTTTTTTAGTCATTATCCTATGGAGCTTGTGGGCCCTTTGTGCGGCGACGTAACCGCTGGGTTATAATGTGGTGTGCTGTGGCAGTATCAACTTTCTGTCGTCCTTGGAAGCGGCTGCATTGCATAACGCGATCGGTATGCGAGCCGCAGTCTACCTTTGCCGACTAATTTTACATTATATGGATATTATTTCCACAGTCGAATGCTGAAATTAGCAGTAAACGAAACATGATGTCAAACAACGAGCGAAAGTTAATCTCACCAAACCCCAGAGTCCAATTAACTCCGCCGTACAGCACCGATAAATGGTAAGACAGTACGCGTGCATTACTTTTTGAATCGTGGACCGTGGAAGTGGACTGACATGTGTATACATCCGGTGTTAGAGAATGCATCACATCGTTTTGGATATATTGGAGTGATGAATACAAATGTAACCTCAAGGAGAAAAATGTTAGTTAAGAATATAACTACTGTGGAAAGAAAAAAATACGTAACCCACACAGACAAAATTTATACATGAGACAGAAGAAACGTATTTTTAGGACAATGTCAAAATATTAACAATACAAATCCTTGAAGCGGTCGTAAATTAAAGCTAGTATTTTATTTAATCAATCCTGGAATCAATTGTGGAAGTCCTGGTCGTAAATTTCACTAGCCTTTCTTTCCTTTCTTCAATCTCGAAAACTAAATTTAGGTGCTGATTCGATATTTGTTGCTCATATTGTTTTGATAGAACGTGTATTAAGTTGTATACATTGTGATTATCGAGAATTTTTTTTGTTTGACAGATCTGAGGGCTATGTCCTATTTCTACGATTGACATGAATTATAATACGCAAAGAAAGTTATCTTTCTTCGTGAAAAGACGCCTATTAATAATATTAAGTGCTAAAATATCGCGTATATTAGTGAAGAAATGGAAGTGATATTTACTTTCTTACATAGTTTCAATTGCAGTGTTTTTATTCTTCGTTATAATCGAACAATTTTTTTGCTTTTTAGAATATTCGAGTGTTAATCTGTGGTTGGGTTGTAAGATTTCACTGCAGCGAGTGAGTCACGAAAAATAATATAAAACGCATTGGAATAACCCACAAAACGGATGAAGCGATATCAACTCGTTCTATTGTTCTGTTTCCGAAACCTTACTATCCGCCTCAGCCCCTAATATCAATTCGACTATTATACATAGTCCAGTGTGCATGTATCATTATACTTAGAATCAAGCAGTAGATGTGTTTACCCAGCAATAGAGGGGTTAACGTGAATTCAAGTCTTAATAAAAAACCCAATTTTATTACAATATTAATCGAAATAATAAACGATATATCGCACGCCCAGAAGTACACTGTCGTTAGTCTGAATTTGGCTGTTTTGAATGCAGTTAAACTTCACGGTCTCCAAAATTTATTTAGCGAGACATACATAATGTTTAACTTTAGGTTATCAAATATTGTAAATACAATTATCGTTGTCGATAGACATTCAATTTGATTTTCCATCATATTAAGTGCATTACTACTGTTCCGGCGCTTAGCTTGTACACAGATAAATAATTCATTTTGACACTTCCACGTGATAGTCCGCGATATGCTGAAGTCAGGCAGGCATGCTGTGCTTACAATGTCAAAATAATACAAAATATGTACATGACGAGTATAAATAAACATTCCTATTGAACCATTATTGTTATCCTTAAGGTATGGCAAACTGTAATTAAATTTACGCAATGATAGCTATATTTAATAGTGTAACGTGATGTCGTTTTCAAGGTTTCGTTTAAAAGTCGCTTAATAAAAATAAAATATATGAGATTCTATATCACACATCACTTGTTTATTTTATAAGATAACAGATTCAGATTTTTAAAAAAATGCAGTTGCGAGTAAGATAACACTAAATACTGGAAATTCACAACTTATTTGTGATTTTAATGAATGTTATAAAAAATTGCTCTTAAAATTTAGAATTATAAAAATTGTGTAAGGTGTCTATCGAATATCTCTTGAATTTTTTCCAGCGATAAATATACACGGATATAAAATTTAAATAACATTTTGGCTTAAGATGTTTAAGTAATTAATGGTATAAAGGAACAATGTTTGCGAAAAAATATATAATATTCATACTCTTGTTTAAACGTCTTTCAGGTGGCAAAAATCGATCGATCAAGGAGCCCATAGGAGTGCGGATGTGATAAATGTTTGAATTAGTAATGCGCTGGATATACCGTTCGTAGAACAGATGTATTGGAGAAATATTGTCGTATTTGTACCATCGGTACTAAAAAAATACACAACATGATAGTGTTCGATTTCAATTATATAAGAAAGGCCACTATGTGTGTTATTAATAAATGATTATCAAAAGCAAAATATTACCAAAACCAGATTAATGTCGGTTAACAGAATTGATCCTATAAAATCAATCGTAATCAGATAAAACAAACTTTCCACCCGTTTGTTTGCGTGGGTACTATTTTCAATGCAATAGAATTAATTCAAACAATAAATCCACATGTTAATTAAAGAACAATTTTCCTTTTCTCACGATAGCTAAACGTGTTTTTTACGTAATCACAGTGGCCCGAGCTTCTTACCGTCACGGTTGTGTGACAACCCTTCGAAAACATTTGCTCTTGTGTGCTCCTATCAACATTCAAAATCTTACATCGTCGGTATGCGAAGTCGTGTTGAATATTTTTATTCGACATCTAGAATATAAAAAATGGAAGCTATCAAAATAAGCCACATTGCTATATTATTTTATACAAAAAACAAATAGCAGTTTAACATTCTGGAGTACGCCAGACATTACAAGATTTACAATATAGAAATTAAATATCATATGCATAAATAATTTGAGAGCTAAATATGGATATACATAATTAATTATATGTATAGCAAGCATTCAAAATCAGATCCCACGAATCAAATTTCCTGCCCTTCACGTTTAGGTTTTGCAATTTCTTAAGTTGTATTTTTAAATTAATAGTTTCATTTCGGAATACACCAAGGAATAATACTTTTGAATTTTGTCTTTTATTTCCACGAAAACTGGCCCATAGTGAGAAATAAAAAAAAATAACAATATTAATTGTATCATCAATGTTGGTACCAATTCAATTATGACACCACGTGCATCCATTTTGCAAAGTGGGTCTCAAAATAAGTTATAATAAACAGCCCCTACTATTTATTATAAATGTATGTAATTATAATATTAAAGCGTTTGAATATTAAGGCTTTTATAATCTTGATGATATACAGTATAATTGAATGCGACTTCGATAAGACTGCAAAAGTTAAGCTGATAAGTTTACAGTAGAACAATAAATATACAAATACGCGTTATTTAAGTATTTGTATCATGGATCGCACACATCTGGAGTTTTGTGTTTTAAATATCTCCATTTTACCTTAATACACATTCTATTAAAGGGGCGTAAGCTGTAAATGCCGAATTAGTATTTAAATTTGGATTTGAAGTAAGAAAAAATGAATAGCCTGTGAAATTTGCGAAAAAAATACTAAGTTATTTTTTTCTTAAATAACTTAGTAAATCAATATCAAAATTGGTAAATAAAACACCAATTTTAGTGCACTTCGAGATTGTGTATACATTTTTAGTATTTTTACTTTAGCCCAAAATCATTCAATAAACGTTTTTTGTATCCTTGTAAAAAAATTCTGTGTGGGTGGGGTATGCATTTCCACAGTCGAAATGCTACAACTGCTTATCTTTTGTACTCTACGCGTGCGGATTGTGGTCGATTCATCAAAAGATTTTCTCACTGCTATATAATGACTCAAAATATTTTTATTAATAAAAAAGGCAACGAACCTTTCTTTAGGGCGCCTTATCGACAAACTTCCGAACTCGATTCATAAGTGAATCAACAGCCGTTAATAATTTAAAAAATGTATATATAATTAGCTCTTTGTATGAATTTTTAAATTGAATTTAGATTATGTCATGTTAGAAGGATGTGCAGATAAGATATAAAACGTATCTAATACTGAAGAAGTCGTTTTGTGATTTTTTATCTGTTGCAAATATTTATATAATTGGGTCACAATATTAATTCAACGAGATTAAACTATTTCTCAGCAACGAAAAAAAAACGTTACACATCGAGAAGAACGTTAAATGTCATTTCGGTTGCAAAAGAGCTATGTCGAAATGGCCAGAGTGTAATATCAATCCATCCCAATGTTAGCATATCGGGCGCAGGCACGCAACATCTCGAAACAGAATATCTTAACCTACAATGTCTTCATTTTCAACGTATTTAATGTAACGTAGGCGTAATATTAGAGAGAAAAATACCTTAGACAGTTGTATTGTTTTGATTTGAAATATTTACAACGATTTTTGTCATTATAATCAGTCAAACATAAAAAAAAATGCCATCATAAAATTGAATTTTGATTCTTTGAATGTTAGAATTGCATTACGAAATGTACTTCGAAATCCGCTTCTAAATACTATATGCAGCGGGAAAAGTAGTCTAATTCTTGTCTGTGGACCGTGAGTTTAATGCTGGCGCTTAGATTCTATCTTGTATGTTTGTTCAAGTGAAAAACATGTACTAAAAGTATTGGAAGAAAGGTTAACAACAGCTTTTTAAATTCAATTTTATGTCATACTTTAAAATTTGACTGAATTTGGCAGTGCTCTGCAACCAGTGTGGCGTGAGCGAATGCTAGCTGTGCCACCTATATTTTATATTTATCTATTGATAAGACCTATATAAAATTAAATGTATGCATATGGCTCTTTTTAAGTATGTATTAATCCAAATAAAACTAATTAATGTATAGTCTCGTCAATTCAATTTAAAAACAATATTTTTTGTTGGGTTAGGTTAGGTTAGGTTAGGTTAGGTTGGTGGACGAGAAAAGGTTGTGGAAAAATTCTCTATAATTCTTTGAAATGACGCTTTAGTTTATTAATTTAGTCGTCCGGTAATACTGGCGTTTATGTATTATAAATAATCACCTGAAAATGTCACCTGTTTGATACAAACACTCATGTGCGTATTTCCTTCAATCGCTGCCGGAAAATGAGTACGGTTTGATTTAGTTTGTTGCAAGGACCGTGAGTCAAGCAATATTAATAATATGTTCGATTTATTTTTAAGTAATTAACATATTTTTTTAAGTTTCAAAAGAAAAGTTGCCGGAAAATAATGTTGGGTAGAAATCAAACAGCGGAGTGATAAAAACGTTTCCGAAGTTCAGTTTAGGATTAAGAGGCGAGCAGTGGCGTGTAGTGGATTTGACGGCGGGTGGAAGAGAGGGGGGGCGGTGTAACAATGCAGCAAAACAGACAACATTGCGACCTCGTCCCACTTTGAATGGCCAAGCAAGGCGCAGGGCTAGGAAGTGCGGGGCGAGGGGGAAAGTCGGTGACGTAAAACGTACATAGATCGCAACGATAGAACTATAAACTTCACTTCATCAACGACTGCCTCACTACTACAGCTGTGCTTCTGCGCGCTTTTCCGCATTGAATTGACATAACATTATTATTGTGTATTAATTACTATTGCGCACCACCAATATAAAGTGCACTACACACTTAACGTGAAATAATTCGAATGAACCCGCCCATACCAAGAACTGAACGACGGCTATGTTAGACGAAATAATTATTACTTAGAGTCTATTTAGATTTGTCTCCCCGGTAGCGTAGTTGGTATCGTGCGGGTTCGATTCCCCATCTGTCGGATTTTATTAACCCAAAAATGCAGGACTGGATGCCCATTGGGTTGAGTAATTGTCTGACAAACAATTCTCGTGAAAAACAATCTGTCAAGACGTCTTCACATTGCAGAGATCCATAGAGTCTTCTTTCGCAGTGGGTATCTCTGTAGATCCATATACTCCATGTTGGGAGCGAACATGGTATATATAAAAAAAAAATAGATTTATAATCCTCCATTTCTGAGAACACGACTATTCAATACAGCTAACAATGCGGATGCCAAGGCCATACAGAAATACTAGTTGATTTTGTTTCGGCTATACCATGTACATACATTGAAATACACGCTGACTGTTACGTATTGTCCACTTGTTACAACAGTGCTGACAAACAAGTAATTTATTGATTTTTACTGATTGAATGACGAAAACAAAAATGGTAAGATAACAAAGTAATGAATGATCAGCTATCATTTCAGTATGTTCTTGACAAACGTAAAGATAACAGCCACAAAGATGGGCCAAAAATAGCAGTAATATTTAATCATATATGTGCGGTAATAGACAGATGGATGGATCTATGCATGACGGCATGTATATAATTAAGTATAATGCATTAAAGAAACTGTTCTATAGCTCAACCGATCATTGTACAATATTATAAATATAAGTAAGTCCTCGAATGAGCCCCGTGAGGAAAGATGTGAAATGAATTGGTACAGGCGATTAGCCTGACTCAATGACAAAGCCAAATATCGCCACGAACTGTGATGTCTTTGAACATTGAAGTAAAAAAATTCAGAAGTATCCTTCTTTTCTCTACTTTCTTTCTCCTGATCCAAGCTAATCGAGTCATTTTAATTTTTTTAATTATCTAACAGTACGCTGAAGCATAGTACAAAGAAGTCTATCATTGCGCGTACAATAAACATGACATTCATCCATAATCTTATAGAATAATGATATGATATAACGTAATCAATGGTTAAAAGGATTATTCTCATTAGTAGGTAATCGGGTCAATCCGATTTGTGTAACTTATTCGCTAATTAATCTGGAAATTCATAGATGCTACACAAAGGATAATCAAGTTGCGTAAATGTTCAGATTAATACTCGCCCATAAGCCGGGATGAAGGTGGTTTGAACAAAACATAAATAAATTATAGCTAATCAAAAAAGATTTTTTAAATTCAATAATCGTTATGCAGCTTCTCACCGTAAACAGTTATTATTACTGAAGACAAACGAATGGTTATTGTTTTTTATTTTCTTTTGGCAAAGTCTCTTAATATAACTAAAGATAATATTGATAATCTTTCAACAGTTATACGAGTATACTCTTCATTTAAGACACATTAAAATCTAAATTCAGTCAAACCCAGAAACCTATTAGCTAATTTCTAACTACGTAAAAAAAACAATAATGATGTGAATGTTCAACGTATTTGTAGATGTAAGCACATACACATATACACATAGATTCATATGGTAATTTTCAAAATAAGAATTAGTCGAGGTTTATGTGATTATAACTAATTCGCTTATAGAAACTTTGGTCAAAAATATTATATATAGAATACGTAGAAAGGTAAAAGGACTTAACCCTCAGTTTAAAAAAAAAAAACTTTTTGTCGATAATCACGATGTGTAAATGTACAATATACACGTTATCTCAAAATTATGTAAACTACAAATACCGAATTAGTAGCTAAAGTTAGCTTTTAAGTTTGAAAAGGAAAGGCCTATGACATTTGCTTCCATGAAAAGGGACCTTCTCCGCATTAGTTTTTTGGGTTTTTTTTTTAACTTATTAAAGTAATATCAGATAACATAAATAAAACACCATGTTTAGCCCTCGCGCACTTGAAGATTGTGTCTATTTAATGTTTTGACTTCGGCCCAAAATCATTAAACAGATGTTTGTTGTGCCTCCTATACCAATCGTTTTGTGTGGGCTACGATGTCCCTTTTCCTTTACAGTCAATATTAATAAGATTAATTATATGTTTTGGTTAGCAATGTATCCGATGATATAAGATTTTAGATGTATGAAGTAAAGAATTCTGATTAAAAAGGGGCATTTGTAAAATGTAAGCATTAAAATACACCGACATCATTCGATCGAAAATTTCCTATGAATATGCAGAGTGCCAGTTTGAATAACCTGGTTCTACACAAATGAATCACGTTCACGGTCTATTAATTTTAGACAAGAGAGCCAAAGGAGACTAAGGATCGGTTCGTGATTACACAACGATTTGTTCAAATGCAATAAAAAACACAGCCGTGTATCTATCTTATACATCGATGAAATAATAAATGAATCTCGACCAAATAATTTCACTTATGATGTTCGTGTTGCGTTAATCGTATCACGGAGATCCATCCACGGCGTTCTAATATACAAATTATCCGGACAGTTGTTTTAAATGTCATTATTTGCTCGAATGGTCAACAGGTGATTTATATATTAAACATTACCGCGCCATGAGTAGAAGGCGCCCTTTTGCAAGAAGTTTTTTAAAACAGCTGTTTATATATTTTTATTGCTTTATAACTTGTAGATGTACAACATTCTATCGCTTTTATAATTATATTATATCTTTATAATATACTTGTTTCATTGTGTATATATCATTGAAACGTAGAAAATTCTGGAATGTTAGTTAAATGTTTAACTGCATTTGTCTCCCGGATGGACGAGAGGTTAACTTACGTGTTTAATCTTTATAATTTTTCGCGCCACAAATGTATTCAATTACAATATATATGGGTAACATTGAACAAAAATCAACGTTAGCTTTTTTATAAAACATGCGAAAAGTGTGTAACATTTAGTCTCCCCAGAAGCCCAGAGGTTAGAGTACGGGCTACGTAACCGAAGATTGCTAATTTGATTCTTACTGCAGCTGTATTTTTAAAAATACTGGATACGCATTGAATGAGCAATTTTTGATAACCTATTTTCATCTTCACATTGCGGAGATCCATTTACATGTTAAAATATATAACGTCGCTAGAATGCAGAATTATGCTAAGTCAAATTGTAAGTAAAATTGAGTTTTATACTAAGAGTGATGTATGGTATACTTGTTTATGATATTCAAAGTACCCGATGTATAAATATAATATATTTATAAATAAATTTCATTAAAACCGACGTACCCTTAGTAACAAAATAGTATATTTTATTAATAATTAGAACAATCTAAAATATACTTATTGCAAATCAGATATTTTTCTCCAAGATAGTCACAAAAATGTATGTATTCTAATATTAACTCAAACTGCTCTTCTTTAAATTAAGTGCAGTGTGACATATAATAGTTCTGTGTTCGAGCGACGATAATATATATGAACTTTTGCAAAATATTTGTACGGAAAATAGCAAAAATGAGGGAGGGAAAACACGCACACAAGTAAAAAAATGCAGTTATGTATGCAAGATAAAAAAAGGTGGGCGTCCACTGCGTCTAACACTGATGTTATGGAAAGGATAGATCTTGCATTGATTCTGTACGATGTTGTTTAATAATGCTCTGCAAACAATCACGAAACAATAAGTGAATAGTTTGGAGTTTACGATACGGACATAAATACGGTGAGTTATTCTTTTAACCATTCATGGTTGTAACTCAATCGTGTTTATCTTTCAAGAGTGCCATATATTATAATATAATACCCTGTCAGCGTAATGAAAAATCAACAATATATAGGGAGAAATACGCACATACTGTAATTAATACACATAAACATTATATCTAATTTTAATAGAAGCATTCTAGAGTAAATATTTAACGTGAAAAAATGCTCTTGTATTTTTTTACACGCCTTTGAAATGTTATATAATATAAAACGTCTTGCACGCAGGCCTCGGGAGTATCTGCATTTCAATTACGGTATGTAATTTATACAATAGTAACATTATGTGTTCGATTGAGAGACTTGGTCGTGTAATATTCATAAGAAATAGAATATTATGTATTTGCCCTCAGATGTCAATTTTGTTTTATCATATATTTGATTTTGTAATATTTAGTGTTAATTGTCACGATGACACTTCATGACTATGTTGAATCATGAGAGAACAGCCATGCTCTTCTTTGTTTTCATCTATTTACGCAAAATGCACCGCGTAGGTAATTTTGATTAATTTATTACTACATTATATTGACATAACCAAGGAGTTATTTATAATAAATATATCCTACGGACGTGCTGCCTTGGTCACACGACAGCTCCTGTTATAATATTTACATTCAGTAGTTAAAACGTTGGCCTATTTTTTATAATTTATTAGTCGATTCATATGTGTAGTAAAATAACTAATCTACAGTAATAAAAATAATGCTAGTGGAAAGTTTGATACAGAATATATTTTATCAAGAAAATATGATTCGTAAGCGAGCTGTTTAGAACTGAACATAGCAAACCTAAGAGGAGAAGCTTTTTAATAACCTAATTTTATAGTTAAACGCGTAAATTACAAATGATTCATGGTGATTGCTATATGATTAATTAATTATCAGGCATTTCTAAAAACGTTGTCCTGTTGCGGAATAAAATTTTAATGTTGTTCTATTACTGGTTTCATAATTAATAAGATTCTCAACTAAGCCTGTAGATTACGGTTTGATCACTGATGTTGAATTACCTACGCTAGGATGGATGTCCATGCAACGTATATCGCGTGCTGTCATCAGAAGGGAATGCAGCAGTTTCTGACTTGAGGCATATAATTAATGAAGACGTAATGGCTTATTATCGGATAATCACAGAAGGAATGGCAACTACGGTATAGCTGACGAAGATTAAAGGAAAATAATACTGTTTTAGTAGTGGCACATAGTTTAATCTCCAATGCAATTTAAAACACAAAATTCATTAGTCCGAATAAAACCTTTCTATACAGACATTGTAGGGAAAATATACATTTAATATTTAACCAATTTTTACAATATCTCAATTTACTCACGTTGTAAAAAAAATAATTGTACGTGTGAAATAGTTGTGTAGTCTAAGATAGCAGACAATGAATAATACATTTTCAACATGGACGCCATTTTTAACACTGCAAATGCCCGAGTATTAAACAGGCTTGAATTTAATTGATATTTATTTCATCTGTACACTTAAAAATGTTCACTCTTGGCAATTATCATAATTAGTCGACCGAGCGGCGTTAATTATTGAGTTTTGTAATGTTGAAAAATTTCGCAAAATTTGTCCAGCTTAATCTAATGGCGGGAACGACAAAACAAATTAAAAATGTGTATACATTTTAATATAATATAGTTTATTAATGTATAATGTTTTACCGTTGATAAAATATATATGGCGTTCTGCAATATTTACCACTAAATACCTATGAAAATTTAAATATGCATTTAACCATAAATATGAATTTGTAATACATGAAAACTATCATATTTATTTAGTATGTATATTATTTTGTACATAGAGTGTCGTGTAGTACAGTTAAAACGTGCCAGGAATATTATATGTACTACTTTTAGCAATATTTCCTGGCTAAGCATATACACGTGGGTAATACTCAAATGACATTGAAGCTAATAATCTACTATAAGAGTGTGAAATATGATGAATCAGTGACCGATGGCACTCAGCTTAAATAATACCATAACAACTTGAGTAAAACATCATTTCAACTCAACCCTAACTGGTGTTTTAAAATATTTTCCGAAGAAATCAAGATAATGAGGATAATTCTGAGATGTCACGTCGTCAGTCGTAACGTATCTCCTCGACAAACTGGTGAATGAATGTTGATGGAATCAGTGACATTGTCCGCATCGGGGTGCAATGATTCGGCTACATTATTGAACGTGTTAGTGACAAATGTCGGCTTGAAATTATTCGTACGCCTACTTGCTGGCTAGCGTGGTCACGTTGGCTTTCGTGATGTAGTTGCAGGGCCGCATCCGCACCCACAACCTCGGCTCACTAAACGGTTGTATTAAAAACTAATTTAAAGTTTTTGTCCATCATTATATTATTCGCCTGACAGTCTTGGCAGTTGAATATATTCTAAGTAATAATTGGGCATTTTATATCATCCTATCCGACGTTTCGGGTTCAATATATGATAACTAAAACTTCAGTATTTTTAACTGCAATATTACAATATTGTCTTTAAGTAAACAGTTCTTATCAACATGCTATACCTTCCAGTGATTGATTATAAATGTAGTACACATAAATAATTATCTGGGTATATAGATGATTGATTATCAATTTGGATAACGAAAGATTATTAAAAAACGATTAACAGCAATACGTTACCTCTGCTTATATCACAAGTATATTTAAATATTCTTAGAATGCTTTGTATGGAACAACCTACGACGTAAAATGAGGATATTACTGAATATACAAATAAGTGAAGAACATCTTGAACGCTGATTGATATAATCTGTTATATATACACACATTTTAGTAATTTTTTGGGTTAATTTCTTATAATTCTGGAAAAAACAAGTTGGTTCAAAACAAATTATATTATATAATTATAAGATCAGAATTACGGGCGCTGGTGGACTGTTTTATAATGCAATAAATAAATTGCATGTAAACGTAATTACGAATTATAAACAATGCATGGCAGTTTGATACGATGTAGCACTGACAAATCGAGCGGCAGTTCCACAGGCATCAGCCGCCAGTTGCAACTTGAAGCTAATGCTATTTAATGGGGCCAACATTGCATTGGATGAATCGTTTGCATGCCGCAGTTGCTGGACGCAGCGTGAAAGCAATTGCGTTCAATTTTGCGGATACTTTTTATAATTATCTGCATTTAAACACAGCTGTAGAATAATATAACCCTAAAATGAGTGACCTTTCATTAATATTACTGTAAAAACTCATATAAAAAAATATCTAGTTGGCTTAAAGGTATTACACGAAGTTATTCAGCAGAATAACAATAAATGAGATATTCGTTTATCACACACGCCTATGCTCCGGGAACATCTAGCATAATGTTCGTTACACCGCATTATATGCCTGCTAACGTTAGACAGTGAGTTTCGAGGAATGCGAGTAATAAAAGGGTTTCATTAAATATTATATACATCATTTTAAAGGCATGACATATTTCCAAATAAACATTATAACTAAAAAACTCATTACTTAGCCGTTCTATTTCACAATATTTAAACATAAATTTCTTTAAAAACAAACGACTTTTTCGTAATCACTTCAAACAATTATATCTGTACAGACACAACAAATACATTTTACGTACAAGTCTGCTTTTGGTAGGCCTATTATGTACTGGTATGATTACATATTTTTTAGCAGCACTGACTAATTTCCTGCTGTAAGTATTGTTATCTACAATATAAACCGAAAACACGTGTAGTGAAGTTGGTGCGAATATTTACGATCGTTGCACAGTTTCAGCATCTTGAATAAATCCAGACAATCGATTACGTATGTATTTTTTTAACTTTAAATAATATAGAGTAAGCCAAGGATGGCGAACCTATGACACGCGTGTCACAGGTGGCACGCGAGACGATTTTGCATGGCACGCGAATGAAGAG
>JAGVSQ010004892.1:0-18572 GCA_022683975.1 Rhyacophila evoluta | reverse complement strand
CGGCGGAGTTACGGGATGCAAGTATGACCTGGGAGGACGCAAGAATACTGGCGGGTGACAGGGATTTTTGGAGGCGGCACGTGGTGCCCATATGCTCCACTTAGGGAGCAAACATGGGAGAAGAAGAAGAATTTATAGTAAATAAGCTCACCTCGGCGAAGGGGGAAAACATAGGATATTCATACTGGGCTTTACCTGAACCGATTAAAAACGTAAAACCTTTACCCTGAATTAATATTTGTTTTCGTATATTTTTGTCCCCCAGCAACTGGCCTATGGTGGAATAAGTTCACTTTGGAACTACCCTCCTCAAATAATACAATACAATAATATATATAACACATTTGAATCTTTTTGTGGCTATGATATTTATCAAATCCTATAATAGAAATTATTTTCTTTATAATTATATTGATAAGAATTATATAGATATTTTTTCGCCATACAAAACTAGGTTTCCCCGGTAACTGAGAGGTTAACGTGCGCGCCTTGCATTTGGGAAATGCAAGTACGATTCCCGCGCCTGCTTGATTTAAAAAAAAATGAAATGTTTCTGTCAAAATAAGTCCGATTTCAAAACATGACGACGAAGGAATTTTTGAAATTATATTTTATCGTTATGTTGGTATTACTGTATTATAATGCATAAATTACTATCGAATTTTTGTGTGAAATCAATGTCTAAGGTAAGCTAACTTTGAAAAAAACCAAACGCTTTGAAGTGTAATTTTTTTTTATCGGCAAACATTTTAATTCAAAACACTTACTAGATTTTGAAATTGCACAGCCGTAGTATTTATACCGTAAAGATCCATGCGATCTATACTCGAAGCGGACGTATATAAATTACATAAATTACTTGTGTAGATTTTTAATGCTTCTTGTAACGATTTAAGAGTGGAGTCAATGTATCAACTTATGTTATAAATAACTGATGTCATTCATCACATTCCTTAGCTTAGAACTGAAAGAGATGTTGTATTTTTGTGCTAAAATACTCATAAGCTGTAAGAAATATTAATTATTTATATAAATTGCCGTGTGCATAAGTATACGTGTACACGAAGACAATCTCACGCTAGATAAGTATGTAAAACATAGGCACATACGTTAAGTATGTCTTCCATTCTTTCTCATATTGTTATAGGCACCTAATTGCCATGAATTAAATGTACCTGCACGAGCGGAAGTCTGACTTGATTCATATAATTTGATGCTTTTTTCATATCGTTAGGCTGAGTCATTAACTGTACAATATAATACACTATGTACGATCTGGGAAGACTATAAAACTAATGTACTATTCAGTTATACATAGATTTGGATAGTAGCGAATCATAGCAACCGAAGAAAACTCTATGTGCTTTGGAAATATACATGTGCTTAAAATTTGGTAGTGGAAAATTATGATACCCGATAAAAAGTTTATAAATGTACTGTACATATTTGCTTGGGATTTGATAGTAACACATCGTGGCATTTGATTAAATGAATGTACGTAGTATTTCCTAAATGGATGCTTGCACAGGAGAAGGCTGTTTCAGACTATGTTCGTAATTTAGTACTTAAACTTGCGTAGATAGTCAAATTTAGTCGAGTAATATAATTAAATCATTTAGTCGACTCAATAGACTTGTTACTAATTTTTCGATCAACTAGCACCTTTATCACCTTTTGCAAAATATGAATGAAATACACAGTGAGTATTTGTGGCATCTCGAGTGACGTTTATTAATTGTAGCAAAAATGTTGTTTCGTTGGAAAAATATAACTTTAAATTGTTTATTAGAATATTTAAATCATGAGTGATAATTATACCGACAAAAATCAGGCTGTCTATTTATTTATTTTTACTTTTCATCTTCACACGTCACTTATTGATATTAATTAGGTTTGGACACTTTTTTGTTGCTACGACTAAATAACTCGCCACTCGACTAACTGTTGGTGCAATCTGAGCGGGTTTTAATGTGAGATGACTTTGTAAGGGACTTAAATGTTAGTTAATGAACTACTTACGTAAGTCATACAGCTGGGATACAGCTGGCTAAGTAAGACTTTCAAAGATTTTCATTATTGGCTAATTTTTCTTTTAACCACAAATATTTTGAAGCATGAACGAAACATACACTACCTTAACATGAAATAAAACAAAGTGGTGACTGATTCTAGAGATGTAACGTGATAATTATGTTTATGATTTGGAAGAAATTTTATAAAAAAGACAGTTTTGTAGAAGAAATTATTAAAATTTTAATAATAAATTGTAAATCTCCTTCGTAAAATTGAAAATATTTCAATTATTTTTGTTGTTGTATTATGTACGTGCTATTAGTGCAACGCAATAATTTATAACTAGCATTATACAATATACATAGTATTTTTCACGAGAATTGTTTGTCAGATGATTGCTCAACCCAATGGACACCCAGTCCTTCATTTTTAATTATGAAAAAACCCGACAGATGTGTTATCAAACCCGCATTTCAAGAGATCATCTACGCTACTGGGGAGACAAACGATTTCCGTGAAAAATAATCTGTCAAGACGTTTTCACATTGCAGGGATCGATATACTCCACTTTCAGAGTTGATACCTTCACACTGTGTACATCCATATGCTCCGCTTTGGGAGCAAACATGGCATAAGAAAAAGAAGAAAAAAATATAAGTAATATAAAGCTGCATATGAAAGAGTTAGTATTTAACAATTTAAGGGTAGTATGTTAGATAATTTATTAATTCTTCTAATATTTTATTTTCATATGAAAACTCTTTATCTATTTAATAACATATTTTTAAAAATATATATGTTATTGACTCTGTAATACAGGGGTGAAATAAGTTAAAAACAAATTGTTCTATTAAGAAATAAAATGAATGAACCGTTCCAATGATTATTATATATTATAATAAACAATGCAATATAGGAATCTCTGTAAACTAGAAAGCAGTGCAAAAGTTATTTGTAAAATAATGCAAATTATTATACTGTTCGCAATTTCTTTGAATAATGAAATTACTGCTACTTGAGTGTGAGGTGACGCGAGACAAATTACAAGAAAATATAAATTTGTTAAATTATTATTTAAATAACACAGGGTGTTCTTAAAAATATTCATTCGTGTTATTATTTTATAATAAACATAACCAGCATTCATACTCGTAGTTAGATATTTTTAAGACATTATAAACATTTTTATACATTATATGTGGCATTTTGAAAAAAACGTCTCTCACTGTTCTATTATTTAGTGTTTTGTATAGAGTATTTTTGTTTCATGTCTTCCCAAAAATGGAGCATATGGATCGCCACATTGTGGCAGCACAGAAATAAAGTATACGAATCTTTGCAATGTGACGAATTTATATGACAGTTTTTTTAACGAGAGTGGGCTGTCAATCCTAAAAATTATCCAGTCCTCTATTTAGATTTCTTTGAAATCTTAATATTGTAGGATTCACCATAATCTTCCTCTCCAAAGCACACCTGCTAACTGTATCCCAAAGGAAACCAAATATTACCTAATGTATTCAATACAGTTTGGAAAAAGTTTTTTAGGAATATAGTTCTGTATGGTCATTGAAGTTTAGTATTCAAGTCGTTTTCATACCTTGAACATTTATTATAGTTCCACATTTTGGTTTAATTTTAGATAAATTAATATGCAAACATCTGTATATGGTTGCAAGAATCCGTTTGATGGCTAAAATGCAAACGTACACTTAGAAAGATTAGACGTTACTTATTGACGAAGAACGATACATAATAATGTTGGAGAAGAAATAACTGGAGAAAATGTTTTACAGTAAGTAAGTAAGTAAGAAGTAAATGAAGATGACCCTGGATATCTCATAATAGCCGAAAGGCAAAAAGCAGATGAAGTTATGGTATACTCTCGTAATTTTAGAGACTTGATTATATAAAAAAAGCATACTTCAAAAGTGAAAAGAAAACTTTACCATTTTCTTGAAATTTCACTGGCTTTGTATAGTGACGTTTATTTTCTTAGTAGCAAAATGTATTTAGCAATTTTTAACGGACTTTCAGTTTTAACGGACACGCGTTAGTCCGTGATATCGAGATTTCACTGTTATACCACGAACACCCGGTAGCGCATTCATGTGATATTAAAACATTTCATAAAATAAACAAGTGGTACCTAATTGGACTTAGTACAAGAATGCAAAATTATAGCAAATACCCATAATTACGCCATTTGAATGGCTGAAGAGTATTCCATTATTTTATGTTAAATAACGTTTTTTATTACAAAAGAAAAGAAAAAAATAATAATACGAAATGCGAATTTCTCATTTGTGACTTACAACCGTCATGCATCTATAATCTTCTTCCAGCATTTACAGCCTTTTGTATATATAGTTAAAATATAATACTAATGTTCATATATTAGAGTTATGTTTATTTATATAGCCACAATATTACTGGCATAACTAATGAAGTTATTTTGTATAAAATTATGTACCAAGTAATATTAGTTGATTATGTTAACATCGTGATTTTATTTCATATCACGATGATCCGCCCCTGTTAACTATGCGTGTGTGATAGAGATGAAAGATAGATTAAAAAATAAAACAAAGAAAAAACGCTATTTCACAAACGTCGGAGGACGGTTTTCGTTAATACATATACCTGACCAAATACTGCGTGAGAATTCATGATAACGGTAGTATTATTATAAGTGTAAACTCAATGTATATCATGTATGGTTATAAGTAGCAACAGCTCCTACTAGTACTAGACAGATAGGGATAGATAGATATCTGTTACATTACTACCGCACAGGTATCACCTGCATACAACCATATCCATTCCAATTGTAGAGAACTATATTCTTCTCTTTTCAATACCATGTACCACGCTTCCGACGCGGAGCATATGGATCAATACAATGCAAAATATCTATTCCAAAATTGGAGTACTATATAGATTTCCGTAATGTGAAAACGTCTTGACAGATTATTTTTCACGAGATTCGTTTATAAGACAATTGCTTAAGCCAATGAGCATCCACTCTTGAATTTTTACAATTTTTAAATCCGACAGATGGGGAATCGAGCCCGCATTCCCCGGATTGCAAGGTGCGCACGCTACAAATTACGCTGATCGGGGAGAGAACTATATATCTCAACCATACGAGTATTTATACATTTCGAATAGAAAGTATAAAGAAGTCGTCATGATAAAAATATTTTGCCGTGGACTGCTGTCAGTTAATCGCGAAACCCGTTGTAAGACCAGTAGAGCATCTTTGTAATATAATAATCCTTACACAGATTGCGGAATCAGAACCCATGATCTTCGACACTGAAGCTTATTCTACCAATAAGCTACCAACCGTTAGTATATTCATAATTTATTATAAATATTAAATAATGTCCATTGGCAAATTTGCAACAGAAAAATTTATTTATATTTTAAGTAACTTGGAAATCAATTTTAAAAAAATGTTAATGTACCGAATCAAAGATATATTAATATTAATGATTGTAACATGAAATAATTATTGTATTGATTATTGTATGAAAGATAAATTGTTGTAGAGAGTTTTTAAAACAGCATTTGACCCTTTTGTACTGCACAAACGAAAAAACACTTGACAAGACTATACAGCAATAGGGGGTTAAAATCGAATGAGTGCACCGCCAAAGGGTTAAAAGCTTTTGATTTTACGAGTGGACACAGAAGTATTAAAGACTTCGTTTCATTTAATGATTCCTGTATGTGCTAAACACAACTTTTATAAAATCTCTACATTTGGCTAGTATTATTTAAAAATAATTATACAATAACGTAAATGTAAATATTTCTAACAATTGCGTAGTATTTAAAAATGATATTATTAAATTTGAATGGTTATAATAGTAAGGTAAATTTTTATTTTAACGGAATCTTTAGGTGGCGCGATGTCTGTATGCCCGCAAAAGCTGCCTTTGAATTCAATATAACTTTGTTCAACCAGTTTTAATTGTTCTCCCAATCTAACTATGTCAGAACTTGATACTTATTACGATTACTATGAGTTTTTTTGAAGGGTGGAGCTTGATATTAAAATAATATATTTATCACTTTAAATTACAAAAAATATTTCAGATTTGTCAAAGTATATTCATAGTTTAAAATTATGTCCTTGTTGTGGAATACTTTTTTTAATGAACTCAGAATTTTAGTCATATGTTATAAGTAAAATCTTAAAAACCATCATTATTGAGGGGTTCGGTAGACGAAAGATTGACGTGCGCGCTCTAAAGACGTAGGTGACGGGCTTGAATCTCACAGCTGAAGTATTGTCGAAAATCCCAAGATGAAAGACCATATATCGGCTTAAATAGATGACTAAGAATCAATTTTCGCGAAAAAAAATCGATGAGTGATCACTCAGTATAATAAAAATACCACTGATTCAAAATTAAGCTAACACGGTAGATTTTAAAAGAAATGGATCGATTCCCAATGAATTGAATATTTGGTTAACAACCAATCCTCGTAATAAAAAAACCTATCAAGATTCACAACTGTCACATTTCGAAGATCTATATACTCCTTTTTAGAGTTTACACGTCTTCATACTGTGGAGATCTTTATAATTTATATTTTCGTTAATTTTATTTGTCTTATTTCTTACATATTTTTATACATTGTATTTTTTTTCATATAACATTATTCGCTCTCAAAGTGAAACGTATAGATCTTCACAGTGTAAAGATAGCACTCGAAAGATATGGATTCCTGCAATGTGAAGACATCTTGACAGATTATTTTTCACGAGAATTGTATGTCAGACAATTGCTCAACCCAATGGGCATCCAGTCCTGTATTATTCAATGTTTAAAATTCGACAGATGGGGAATCGAACCAACAAAACGTGCTAGGCGCCCATACTATCAAGTACGCTACCGGGGACAAATTTATACTTTTTGGCTATTTGATGTATGTTGTGAATAATATTGTATTGTAATACATGTGATATAAATAAAAGAACTGAGACATGTTTAACTTTTGAAGCAGATATAAATACAAATAATTATATTAGTATAGGTATTTTTTAGTCTTAATTTATTTATTTCTACAATTAGCTTACTCCATCCCTTGTTCTTGTTAGTACAGGGGGGCTAAAAAGTACAAAAATGATGTCATACTTCAGTGTTAGTCTGTGCGTTAAATACTTACAGTTTAATTTCAATAACTGGACACAGTAGGTAGTATAGGATAACGAATAACATAATAAGGGATACTTTAGGGGGATTTTAAATGCATAGGTACAACACGACATACGTTTATATGTAAATACTCGTGGAGAATGTTCAAGTGTAAAAATGTACTCACCTATGCTGTATGGTTGAGTAAAAAAAACACAAATTTAAAGGTGAAGAATTCGTCTGAATAAAATATTAAGTTCAGGTTTATTAGCAGATACTATACTATTTGTCGAATAAAATTATTAAAAAATAACTGCGGACGATGCTAGATTTTTTCCAAAATATTTTTTTTTTGTACGTCTAATCCAAAAGTAGATTATATGAATCAAGCGTGCATGTAAACGTGCGTTTTGTTATTTTGTTGCTCAACCTATTAGGAATCCAGTCTGCATCTTTGATTTTTTTTAAATCTACAACCATGAGACTTCAACACGTAATATCCAGCTATAAGATGCGCGCGCTAACTCTCTTGACCACCTGGTTCAAATATTAAATTATTTAGTAAATGTATAATAAAAAGTAGCCGAGTAGTCAGCGTGCGTGCTTCGAATTTGAAGTTAGATTCCCATAACTGCTGAATTGAAAAAATAAATCAGGATTATATGTCCATTGGGTTGAACAATTAACTGACAACCAGATATTATGAAAGATGATCCGTTAAAACATGTTTTCACATTGCGGAGATCTTTATACTCCTCTTTAGGAGTGGATATCTTCACGCACTGTGTAGATCCATATGCTCCACTTTCGGTCGGAGCGGACATGATAAAAAAAATTAAGCCTTCTCAGGAATGCGATTATGTATGGTGAGTCTTTTTAACGTTTTATTTATTTTCTTTTCGAAACGAATTATTTACAAGTAAGTTTTTTATGTAATTTTTTAAGCTGTGCTTGTTCAAAACAGTGGAGCATATGGATTTTAACAGTTTGGAAATGCCCATTTCATAAATAAGATATATGGAATCTAACATTTTCTAAATTATGTATGGACAGATTTTATTTTAAATGCTACGTATTAAGTGGCCTGATAATTTTGATTAACTGTGGTCAGCTTAATCATAAGTTGTATGAGTCTTAAGAGTAGCTTTAGTTTTGCTAAGCACTGTAAACAGGTAATATCAAAGTATGTGGTTATATAGCTGTATAAAAAAATACACAGAATCGATTGGTTTTAGCATAATGACGTGTGGTGTGGGTACATTCGCCAGCTAGTCAGTCATTAATGTCATTAGCACTGAATAGAGGGTGTTTTAAATATTCCTGTGAAATTATTGCTATTCATAACGAAACAAAACTGTTTTCGAAGTACACATATAAGTATAATTGTTAATAAAAAGAAAGTTGACGGATCCACATTAACTTTTACTTTTAAAAACGTGGTGATATATATTACTTAATCTTTACAGTGGCTCTACGAAAATTATACATTATAGTTTAAAAAACTGCGTTATCTATTAAGAATACAGTGTTATACGTCTTAGACCTGCTTTCCTCTTCTTCCAACCCATATGGCTCTAGCGTCATGTAAGGTTGTTGGGTATAACATGACGGTGAATTATGGAGATAACATGCCATATTTGTATAAGTGTAAGGTATGATTAAGACAAGGTTGGTCTAAGGTAGCGGCTTCCAACCTGGGAGGCGCGGAGTAATTTATAAAATATATTTTTTTCCTATTTAAAATTTGTCTATATTTTTGTATCTATTAAAAATATAAAAAAATACAGAGGCGCAGAAAAACATAGAAAATGTGTTGTTTTGAACGGCGACAAAGTGGCGGAAACAGAGATGCAAATAGCTATGAATAGGCGAGTGAGCAAGTTGTTGTCACGAAAATATGTTGTCACGCTGCCGAACTTGCTCACTCACATATTTATAGCTATTTTGCATCTTTCTTATCGTCGCTTTACCGCGGTGACTCTGCAATCGTCCCCGCAGCCTTATGAGTAGAATTCTATTTAACAAATTTATTTTATGTATTTATCTAATAAATGCAAACTGGTGAAGAATGAAACTCATGTTAAAGTATGTAATTTAGATTTGAAAACAATGTTCATCAATCGATAGTAAAACGTTTGATTTGTGTTTATTATTTTGTAAAATAGTATCTAAATTATAAATAAATCTCATGGCTATCGATCACTCTGGGTAATTTAATTCACAGTAAAAACTTACAGTGGTGGCGTGTACACATACAAAAATAAACAAAAGACCCGATTGACCGGACAAAATATTGTGAAAAGAAATTATGGGAGGGTAGTTAGCTATTTGTGCTGGTTTGCTGTGAAGCACTTCAAAATGAGAGTGTCCTTTATCAATTTCGTACGAAACCGTTTTTATTTAAATATTTTACATGTTACAATTTATTAAGCTGTAACATAACGTTAATTATCATATCATATTAAATTCGTCACCCATTATAATTTTTTTTAACTATTTTTACGTAACTTCTTAAATTGAGCTTGTTGCAAAAGTGAAGCATATTAATTTCAACAGTATGAAGATGCCTACTCCATAAATCAAGTATATGATCGTCAATATTTGTGTGGACAGATTTTTTTAAAGCTTAACCTAACTTTTGCCCGTTTTGAATTTCAAATATCCTACAGGGAAGCAATTATAAAAAAACTTTTAAAGTATATGATCCCCGCGCCATGCTCATGACTAGATCACGTACCACACAAGGGCTTCTATTTATAAGACAATTTATATAAAATTGCTAGTATTTTTTAGGTGCAAAAATGTTTTAACAATTTAAATAAATTCACCATACAGACATGCAATACGTAGATAAAATACTTAGAAAAGGATTAAACAGATACAAATGTGCATTTTATAAATCAGTAAAACTATGTAAATGGGTGGTTAAAAAACTTTTTGCACAACGTCGCCCCTTACCCATGGCGCGTTACTGAATGTTTAGATGATACTTTTCAACCATACCTATTCCGTAGTATATGGAAGATAGAAATATTAGTAATATTTATCATGGCAGAATGTTTTTACGTGTTTTAAGGCATTCGATATGCTGGACATCCATGGACTATGTATGAACGTTTCTAAAAATGGAAATCGACTCTGAGCTTTACTATTGTGTTAAACTTACCACGATATTTTCCAAGTTAACCAAAAGGGTCCTTGAAGGCTGATAATACACTATCTACGGAATGTATTTATTATAGCTAAAGGATACTAGCATGGCCTGATTGGACGCAAGAGTACTGGATACTGACGGAAATTTTTGAAAGCACCATGTAGTCGACTTTAGAAGTAGATCTACAAGAAAAAGACGAAGACTAGACTTAAATCAAGAATCAAATTTAAAAAAAAATTATAAATCGCTTCTGTCAACCTGATTACAGAAGCTTCTCAACATTTTTTTTTATTTTTTTTATAAATAAAATACAGTTAGAACCTTTTAATTTTTCCCTGTTAACAAAAACAGCAGTACAGTAACTTTGTAAAAAAGGTATTCACGAGTACAAGGTGCTATTGTTTCTCCTATACAAAGGTAGTAGTTTCTTTTGTATGAGCGCCACAATCGGGTTATGAGGGGAAATGATGGCGTTCGGTACTTTGCTATATCTACCGACTACTTATAGTCAGGACTAATTATATTTTAGTGGCGAAATAAAAAAATATTTTCCTACACAAATATTTATTGAGAGCTCAGATCACCCAATCATCTGGTGGTACTTTTGTGGTCAAATGTACCATCCACACACTCCGTCCTTATATTCGATCTTGGTAAGGTATACCTTAGAGCCCTTACGAGTATATCGAGAAGCGATTCAACAATAACGACAAAGAGTTTTATGCTGTTATATTAGTAATTATTGTACCTTAGGATTGCAATCCAAGGAATGCGGGCTCGATTCCCAATATGTCGAATTTAAAAAATCTAAAAATGCAGGACTGGATTGAGTGTGAGTGGTTGAGGAATGGTTGAGTAATTGTGGGACAGACGATTTTCGTGAAAAATAATCTGTCAAGACGTCTTCACATTGCGGAGATCCATATACTCCATTCGGAGTGGATACCTTCATACTGTGTAGATCCATATGCTCTACTTTGGGAGCAAACATGGTATATAACTAAACGAGAAATCTCAAAATTTCGATTTCGAAAAAAAAGCCGAAATTCCGAAACTCCGTAAAGTTTCGAGATTTTGAATTTATTTTTTATTTTTATGAAATTTTTAATTATCCTTAAGTCTACACATAGTTTGTAAGATATAATATATTATACAGCTAGTCCTCGAATTGTGACCGCAAAACTTATGCCAATATTATATATTACTATAAACATAAGTTTTAATAAAAAGTGTTTGTTGTGTGTACAGATAATTTAAACAATAATTGTATATAATAATAATAACTTTATAACCGTAATAAAACATTTTGATTATTATCTACAGCATCTGCATTCTTAAATTTCTGGATTAGAATAAATATTAAATTATAATATATAGACACTTTTCGTATAAGATACGAATAATACATGTATTGAACTGCTTGTTAGAATTATAATTATTTACACTACAGTTACATCCTGTTTTTAATATTTCATAATCAATACATCAACGAAACACTATAATTACATAAATATCATATAAAGAATACAAAGATTCCACAAAAGGTGGTATGCGGTTAGCTGCAGATACCCCCTTTTAAAATATTGAGAACATCTCATTATTTATTTACATAATAATAAGAATGGATGCAAAAACTCTTGTCAGTTTATATTAATAAATTTAAGTGATACCTAATTTAAAATAATATTTTTATAGTTAATTCATACTTAACTGTTCGGATAACGCCCAACATGTCTTGTAGATCATAATGGTAACGACTTCGCAAATTATTTATATGAATATAAAAGAAAAATAAATAATGATTTTTAACTGTAGAGGAAGTTAAAAGCAAATATTTTTGTTGCAAAGTTGTAAGGGGTTAAACAGAAATAAATTAGGCCATTGTGATCCTGTCACCAAGATGCTAAGTGAATAAAATAATGCATTGATATTCTACTGGAAAATTATTTTAGTCGGGTTTTAGAAGTAAGCATGGTCTTATAGATCCTGAAGATTGCGGGTTCAAGTCTTTTATCTACTGAAGATTTAAATATGTTCAAAGATGCTGTACTGGATGTCAAATCAGTAAATAATTTAAGTTTGATTAGTTTTCACTTTATAGATATCCAAACGCTCGGTTCTGGATACATTATTAGGGATCCTTGCACTCTAGTGTTCTAATTGTGTTATTGTATGTTTGATAATTTTATTATAAAAAAACTATGATTAATTGCTCATTTCTCAACAAATAATTCATAGTTAGATATCAAAATATAAATAAATAAAAACATATCAAAACCGGGATTCCGGATGCTAGTTTTTTTATTTACCATGTTCGCTCCTAAATTTTAGTATTGGATCAACGTAGTGTGAAGATATACACTGCTAAAGTGGAGTATATGGATCTACGCAATGTAAAGACGTCTTGACAGTTTTTTTTTTCATGAATGTTAGTTAGTCTGACTTAATTTTGTCCAATGGGTCACTTGGATTAAGTCTATTCTAATATGAAGATATTTCGTGAATAGCTTAATTTGCGACCCAGCCAACTTCATAGCAGTAAAATTTTCAGGAGCATCAAAAAAGTATGGTGAGTTTTTATGTTACTGCATGGAGTTGGCTGGCGTGTACTGGTGATTCTACGTATTTAATTTTATTGTTGCTGCGAATTTTGTGCGAAAATGGCATCAAAATGGGCTTTTAATGTTTTAATACATGTTTTTGCATTGCGAAGATCCATATACAACACATTCGGAGGTTTTTTGACCATATGTTGAGTTATCTGGTTTGCTGATTAAGACATCGATATGTTACCTTATAATACAGATTCATTTAAATATAATTAGGGAAATAAAGGAAATTTTCTTATAACACACTATCTTCTTGTATATGCTTTATCAATGTGTTAAGTGAAATAGTTACTCGTTTCGGTTTTTGGTGTGTGTAATTTCATTTTGTGTTTTCGTACGGTAATAAATATCTTTTTAAATGGGTTCAATAATAATTACATACTAATGAATGTATCTCCCAGGATAGAATAAAGCATGAATAGATTAGTTAAAGTGTTCCGGACGTTTCTTTGGACTGTATACTAAAGACCGGCTCATTATTCTGAATATATTTTTTTAAGAAAATCCTTCCTAAAACACCAAGATGGCGTGATCAGTGTTCATAAAATCACAATGAGAACTTAATATGAGTCCATTAGCGCGGATCGTTCGATGGGTCAAATGAGGCCGAAGCAGTGGCGTGCGGACATGAAGGATAGTTTAAAATAGTTCAATATCTACAAAGCTAGTTATCGATATACTAATCCAAGAGAATTTCTTGAAATTATTGATTTGGTCCAGTTATCAAATAACGACAAATAATCAATGTTGAAATTATGTGGTTATTAACATCTCAAATATTGATAACCTTTCACGTAAAAAAAATAATAGAAACCTTATTAAATTTTCATTTATTTTATACAATGCAATACACCAGCGTATACAAAATACACGTGTGTTTTTATTAAATTTTGTATTTTTTTTAAATTTATCAAACTTTGTACAATATCTGACACAATATAGTTGAACAATCGATCATCCACCATTATAATTTATATCAATCAATATATAAACAAGCATCGGCCATTGTTATTATTTATATGATGTAAATAAACAGCAGTAATATCAACGTTTGAACAAGAAAACTAAATTTATGAAGAAAAATAAAAACACGCTGGAACATACCAGAAACTGAAAAAAATATATTTGTTTCTATAGTAATATTAAATTGCCCAGTAGGAAGTACAGCTAGTTCTGGTGACAAACTAACACAAAAACTAATAACTAATAAGAAAATATAACAAGTCTTGATTGCGGAGATATATTTATAATCTAATTTTGGAACAAACATTGTTATTATAATATGCATATTGCCTATGAAAAAGAAAAAGGACGTAACTCTCAGTTTTTTCAATATAGTTTTCTTACATAATCACAATGCTTACAACTCAACACACGTTGCATCAAAAAAATGTTAGCTGTATTCATCAAACTAGTATCTAAATTTAGTTTTTAGGTTTGAAATAAGGATAGCTTGTCACATTTCCAACCAGGGAAAAGGACTTTAAGCACGTAAATTATATTGTTTTTTCTTAAATAACTTATTGTATTAATATTTGCCAGGATAAATAAAACCCCAGCTTAGTCTTCCTGCACTTTAAGGTTGTATCTATTTAATATTTTGACTTCGTTCCAATATTATTAAGTGGACATTTTTCGTGCCTCTTGGTTTGTGTTTCTGTATGTATGTTAATTGATTATATTATAATGCGCGTTTTGGTTTAGTTAAATTGAGATTACAGATTCCTACTGTGGTTTAAGTGATGATTTTCACTTTTACTCATAAAACATCGGTCTGTCACTGTAGGTCTTAGGCATACCTTAAAAATGTATACGACTAAATGGGGCCTTCTAAGGAAATAGCCACGCAATTAAGAATAATAATGAACGGGCGCGTTTTCGTGTTTCCAGGTAAATTAAAACGCGTGGAAGTTGGAAAATAATTGACGCTTAAAATAAGTTTTCACATTTTATGACCGCGTGGAAATGTAGCAAAACTTAATGGGAAATTTTTAAAGAAAGTGCTTAATAATTCCTGAACTTGAATACAATATATACTACCTATGTATTTTATTTAAAAATATATATATTATGTTGAAGGGGTGTTCTCAAAGTGAGCTTAAACCACTGCCACAATGTTAAGGTGAAGATTTTGAACAAGTATTTTTAGTATAAAACAATCACTTAGCATACAAACCAGTACAGGAAATCTATTTAAATAATATTTAAACAAAAACTACGCGTTCAAAGTTTTGTCTTTCAAATTTCGACGTAATGGAATAAGTCCACATTGAAAATACCTTCATATTAGGTGTGGATGACGTCAAATTTTACTAACTGACTGATAAGAGTTAACTTAGTAACAATGAGCTTGTAAATATACGGTAAAACTGAGTCTAATTTAGTTTATTGCATTAACGTAAAGTAAAATGTTGAAAATTACTAAGTACAAATTATTGAATTAAATAGCATTTTTACCCTCTCGGTTACCTAAACGCAGGGGCCTAAATAGCTTATGGCCAATACGGGCCTGTTCATAGGCGCCTTGTTCCAGAAAGGCACAACATAATTGAGTTATTTTATTTGATTTAATTATTATTTAAGTCATTTTTTATCCTAGACGAGTTTATCAGTATCCAAATATTTTATATTTGAAAACACTTCTGATAGTTCTTATAAAAGTTGTACCAGATCACATATATATTTTATAAAATAATGGGATCTATACGCGTGTTATAATAAAAAGCGCATTTCTTTTGTCTGGCCATAGACCCTTTAATCGAAAGTTACGCTTCTGCTTAGAACACATGCTTCAGTGGCGGAGGTTCCGAGCTATTTACAGCTGTCAAAATTATTTAATACATTAAAAAATCCGTACACATTGCGGATATTCATATACCTACTCCATTTATATACTGTACGATTGTGGAGATGGATATGCTCCATCAAGTTTACTGTACGTGTACTTATATAACGCGCATTTTTGTTGACTGACCATAGGCGCTTTAATTGCATGTTACGTCTTTGTCTAGACGTAATCACACATGATTCAGTGCTCCAGGTTTCCACACCTGACAAGATTATTTAATAAATTCAAAAATATATGCATATTTCTCATTGAGATTTATATACCTACTTCATTTATGGAATGTACGATTATACACTGTGGAGATGAATATGCTCCATCGACTGTTCGAGTAGGTGTATTAAATATATATTATGCAAAAAATACAAATAACTAATAATTGTAGTTCCACAAGAAAAACTCGGTAATTTTCTTTTAAATTTTAATTGGCCATAAAACGTTTATCAATGCATGCTAACGCACCGGCCAGTAAGAAAAAATATATATTCGTTAGCCGATTTGATCGCAGATAAGATGGCGACGGATTTCTTTCCGTGCCGCGCGATAATAATTACCGCTTCTACAAAATTACGCGTTAAATCCCCCCCTTTCATAATAAAGATAATAATCTACAAGAAATGGCCCCCCTATAACACGACAATCGGACAAGCGTGCGCATATATTGTACTTTTAATAATAAGTTTCTTTTAATTTTATGGCTTTATAGTATTATCATCACTTATTCAACTCTTTCATATACAGGAAAGCTCGCTTTTAATAAAACAAAAGCTCAATTCTATTATTATTAACGTATGATTTTTGATGCCCGAGATATCCGCTCTTGACGTAGATCATATGTATCCGAACATTGTCAAGATAACCACTCCAGAAGTAGAACACAGCTAATTCTGATGTACATATTTAAAAAAATACAATTTACATGCCAGTTAGTTAAAGCGATCAAATGAAAACTCCATAAGAAAAAATAGCTCTTCAAGATAAGCGTTCACATTATAAATATCGATTTTCTTTAATTTCTTAAAAGAAATTATTAAAAATGGCTTAACTGAATAAGAATAAATAAGTCGTCTAGTTCCTATCTACCAGAAGTGGACTTTTTGTCAAATTTTAACTGACTATACAGTTTTACTCTAGTCTCTAGTTAACATTATAATCAAAGGTCGATACGTTTCCAACGGCAATAACACCCTATAAAGAGTGGATTTGAAAAATATGAACTACTTATTATCATCGTAATTACTTCTAAAATATAAATAAATCAAATGTTAAATTTCACTCTAAGCACATATATTCCAATTATGAAGCCCATGAAATAAATAATTTCCTAGATCTATATTTATTTAAAAAAAAAAATAAGAATTAGTAACAAACAAAATACGGGATTTGTCAACATATTAGCAAATTACACTTATGGTAGATAGGAACTAGATGACTATTTTTTATATATATTTTTTTTCTGCCGTGTAGCATATAGATCTATACTGTGTGAAGAATCTGATTTGAAAGTGGAGTATACGAATATCCTTAATGTGTAGGCATGTCTTGACAGATAATTTATCACGAGAATTGTTGGTCAGAAAATTGCTCAACCAAATGAAAAAATCAGTATCTAGTCTTACATTTTTGGATTTTTTAAAAATATGGCAGGTATCGAAATCGAACCCGCTTTCTACGGATGCGAGGAACGCATGTAACCTCTAGGCTACCCTACACGTTTTAATATCAGTTCAAATACGTACTGAGTAATTAAAAGGCCACTCTTAAAAAATCTTTGAAGAAGAATCTTAACATTTTCATTTTTTCTATTTATGGAGTATACATAAATTTATAAAGTCCTGGCTAAAAAATAATATTTAAAATAGGCACATTTAAAAAAATAAACATATGGATAATCTACAACAGATTGATCAACTGACAATTTTCTTTAAAACAATATATTAAAATGAGTATTTAAATTTTAGAAATCCATGTTATCTTCTTTCAGATATGCCACGTGAAAGAAAAAAAAGCACATGAATAATAAAAAGATAATATATATTAATTCTAAAATGTTTATATATATACATTTGAGAATAAAATTATGTACATAAAAACTTTTTGTTATTTAGTTCGTGTATTTTTTTTTTATTCAATTAACATAAATAACTTATTCTCCTTGTTTACCGAGATCTTTTCACACTATGTTCTGGGTGTATAATTTACTTTTGATAGCTATCGAATCACTCCAGTGCTTCGTCTAATCGGCGGGAATAAAATTATTGTATACTTCACCAAAAAAAGTAACGGCTCTTTGACCCCAAGAGCTCATCTTCGAGATATACGGTCCACCTCAATTAACCATTTCGGCAACAGAGCTCAATATAAATAATGCAAAATTATCAGAAACCACTTGTACAAAGTAATATAGAGACTTGTAAAAGCTTAGACATTCTTTTCTATACAATGCACTGTCTAAAAATTAGAATATATATCCACAACGGAAAGACTCATTCTGTCAGATTGTTTTTAAATAGGGTTAGTTGTAAGGCAATCTTTCAATTCATTACTCATCTAGTCCTGCTTCTTTTAATTTCAAAAAATCTCACGCATTGACTGGATTTCAACATGCTACCTATTGCATCAAAGCGCGGACGTTTGCAAATTGGCCACTGAAACGATAAATAAGAACAATACATTGCATTCTAAATTATTTAAAACTGGTAAACTTCTATATGTGAGATTTAGCGAGAGAGTTAGCGACCCGGGTTCAGATCACTGTTAGCGACCCGGGTTTCGCCTTTCGGCATCTTCAGGCTACATTA